>JBCEWC010008710.1:0-19616 GCA_038996855.1 Solanum aculeatissimum | reverse complement strand
CTTTAAAACATCCTTTGGAACAATATTCATGCATAAATCAAGGGTGTAAGAACATGCATAACTTGATCATAATCAAAGCCTTAAACCTTCATGAAATTCCAAGTCAAAACAACATTTAAATCACCTAAAACTACAGTACATAAGTCCAGTCAACTATTTACTTCAAAATTTGGAAGAACCCATAACTTAATTGAAAGCTTAAAAATCAAATTTAAAGAGTTAGGGTTCTTGGGTCTTCAAGTATGAAAGGGAATCCTTGAATCAAAACCCACATACCTCGTATCTAAGCAATCAAATTGAAGAAAGGTGCAAGAATCCGACGTTTTCCCCAAATTTTCCTTCAAAGCTTCAACAATGGTGTTCTTGGTGCTTAAGAGAATTTGATGAAGTTTAAAAGTGTTAGAAATCTATGAATAAGGGTTAGGGTTATATCCAATAGGTTTAAGGGTCTTTAGGAAGCCTAAAAAGGGCCTAGGGATCAACCAAATTACGACTTAACCCTTAATGAGGCGGAAAATTCACTGAACCCAGGGCCAAACGGTGGCCCAAACGGTCCATACAACAGCTCACGGTCCGTCCCACTACTCCATGAGCCTTGCCTTAGTCAAACAAACATCCCACAGCTTGTTCAAGGCTCTTCCCAACTTGACGGACCACCAAATGGTCTGTTTGAGGTCTCACGGACCGTGGGGTGGTCCGTGGACCTTAACTTAGTTTGTGGGGTGGGTTCTGGCCACCCCATGCTCTCTGGACCATATCACAGACCCCCACATGAACCGTGAACAGTACCACGGTCCGTGTCCCATGCCTTGGGCCATTTCCAGGACCTATCTCCAATGTCTTCCAAATTTCAGGCAGTCTCACTTTTTGGGCCATAACTTTCTCATCCGAACTTCGAATTGAGTGAAACCAGTTGCGTTGCAAAGATAATTCAAAGAGCTTAAATTTGATATGTATCAGCCCACATGGTTCAACCCGCATTAAAATTTATGGTTCTATGAAGCTCACTGTCCAAACGGCCTCTCCAGGCCCCAAAATGATCCATTTTGCGTTCGGACACTTAAACTCAACCCGTGGCTACCAAATTTCAACCATGACCAGTATAACATCATAAAATACCACCCATAAAGATTTTTCAAAAAATTTCAGGTTGCTACACTAGATTCAACATTTCGGGGCTGATGGAATTGACAGAATCGAATTTTGATACTCGAAGCTTAAAATGATCTCAAAACTCAAAATTTTCAACTTTAAGCCTTTAAAAACTCTTTATTTTACAAAACTCCAACTTTTTACAAGATATTCAAAAATTTGACTTTTAGACTCAACCAAAAATGATCTAAGGCAACTGTCGAGAAGGGAAAAATGATAATTTAGTCAGAAATGCCAAAAATGACCTTCGAGGTCATTACATTGGAACATGTCACTTGTGCATGTGACACATTTTTATTGGTCTTTGATTGGAATGAGAACACTATGCCATTTTGACACATGACATGTTTCTATTGGCTTCTTTATTTTACTTGACATGCCACGTCATTCGGCACATGACACCAAACAGGCCTCTAGGATGAGATGATATTAGGTTTAGCAAAGTGATTCATCTTTTGTAGTCCAAACAAATGAATTTGGACTTTTAATTAAATTCATATTTATTGGACTTAAATAAGTAATTTAATTATATTAATCCACTATATTTATTTGGAATAATATATCTTGAATTTAATATAATTTGAATCATTCTATAAATTTATATTTAATAAATTTTAAATAATTACAACAAGTTCTTGACAAATATAAATTTGATTTTTAAAGCACAATAAGTGTTCCAGAGGGGGTACATCATCACTTAATATGGTTTTATATTATTAAGTGTCTTATACTTTGATTTTGTCCTCATTTTATTTTTTCATTAGTTAGCACCGTAGAATCATTTTAAAAAACACCGAATCAAATTGAACTAAACCAACTTAGTTCGATTTGGCATAATTTTTCAAAATCGAAAACCGAAAACATGTGACATATAATGCCACAATCACTTTGGTTATTTTGAAATATCAACAAGTGTAACACCGTGTATAAGTTTTAAAATTATTTGAGCATCCCATCATCTTCAACTTTTCAACTAGTCTTCCAGCTCCGGTTCAGGCCCCTTCAAAAAAATTCCCATCCAAAACTTTTTTTCAAAAAATTATTTTATAATAGGTAACTCTAACTCTAAATTCTTTTTCAATAACTTTTATTTACTAGAAATATTGTGGTTTAGGTTCTTTTAATAACTTCTATTTACTAGAAATATTGTGGTTTAGGTCGCATATTTAATATGTTCATAATAATGTTCATACAAATAATTTGAAAATCATATCTATCGACTTAATAATGTATGCTAATATGAACAAAATGGTATTATGTTTTTTTTTTTTTTTAAAAGAAAAGAAAGACGTCTATGAATTAATCAAACAAAATACTATATAGGTAAGTAAGTGAAAATATCATAATTTTACGTTAATGAAAAAGTAGATTTAAAGTTTTTTATTTTCTAATTTTACTTTTTTTTCTTTCCAATTTTCATTAAATTTAGTAGGTAGGGTTTATTAAATATATGAAAATAAAAGTACTTATTTTATTTTAGCAAAATACTGTCCAAAGCTGTTCAAGAAGTATATTTAGAAGAATATTTTTGTAATTTTCTCTAAAATTTTAGGTAGGATTTTATCTAAATTTTATTAAAGTAGCTTTAGTGAAAAATGAGGCAAAGTTATGGAACTAATTGTGTACGAAAAAAGTTTTAATATTTTGCTTTTCTCAAATCGGGCTGTAGTCCATATATATTCTATGCCACATGTGGGTGGCCAAGACATGTAGGCTATCTTTAACTATATTAATATGCACACTTTTGCTATCAAGAAAAAAAAAGTATATTTAGAGGACACGTATGGACGTACCCTTAAATATAAGGATATTTTTGTAATTTTCTCTAAAAATTTTAGGTAGGATTTTATCTAAATTTTATTAAGTGGGTGCATGCAAGGCTGGATGTGGTATGGTATGGTATACTATTTTAAAATTCAGTATGATAATTTTGATTTTTGATATCTGAAAGTATTATATTATTATCATACTAATCTAATTTGGTACAATTCCATACTATTAATTTTAATTTCGATATTTTGCAATATGATTATTCAATAATCATAATATGTTTGATGTTGACTTACATGTATTCATATAATAAGGAATTATAATTTTTATTTTTTATAAAAACATTTCAATCATATTAGACTAGGAACTATTTTTACTAAACAATTTCACAAAAAGAACATTTTATTCACGAATAATCAAAGATGTAAACCTTGAACAACATTACCTAAATTAAGCAATCTTACATATTTTTGGAGGAATTTTCACAAATAGCTACAAATAAGTATCTTAATTTTGTTCCTTAGCTAGAACTTACCTAATTATGCTCCATAACTATAGGTCCGTTTGTTATGGATATTTCCGTTTGTATAATTCACTATCAATATACAAATTTGTTTGTATAATTCGTTGTCAATGTATAAATAGGATAAGTAGTTCACTGCCATTATACAAATTCATTTGTATAATTCATTGTCAATATACAAACACGATAAACAATTTGTTATTAATATACAAATCTATTTATATAATTTGTTATCGATATACAAACAGAGTAAATAGTTCACTGTCAATATACAAATTCATGTGTATAATTCACTAGTAATATATAAATTTTGGGTGTTAATAACCATTCTTATTAACACAATAGTGATGAATAATAAGTTATTTTATTTATTTATTATTTGCTGCCAAATCGTAATACACATATAGTTAATCCATTGCAATGAAATCCATGTGGCCATAGTAAGACAAACTCCTTGTTCTGTTTTTGATTGTACAATCTTAAATATAATGTATACATATATAATATATAGATAGATAGATTTTATGTCTATATAAATAAGTCACTCTTATTTTTAGTTATCCTGCCTGTTTGAGTTGTCTGTTTTTTCTCTTGACCAATTATAATCTTTCAGAGCAGGCATCTCTTCATCGTCCTTCCTGCTTGAGTTATCTGCTTGAGCTGTCTGCTTTAGCTGCTTAATTATATTTCTCTAATTGATTCTACTATAATTTTATAAGATTACCCCTGATGAGACATTTTTTCAACTGTTTCAACTATGATTTTACTATCTCATTATTGCAACTGTTTCGATTGTGATTTTACTATCTCTCCCCGATCAATTATTTTAAGTCATGTAAATGAGATATCAAATTTTAAATTCAAATTTCTTCTATATATATATAAGTGTGAGTCCTACTTTCGTTGTCCTACCTACTTGAGTTGCTTGCTTTTGCTCCTGACCAACCACAACCTTCCAAAGCAGGTAGCTCTCTGTCGTCCTGTCTGCTTGAGCAGTCTGCTTCAGCTACTTAATTATATTTCTTCAACTAATTCGACTATAATTTTATAATATTACCCCTGATGAGACATTTTTTCAACTGTGATTTTACTATCTCATTTTTGCAACTATTTCAATTGTGATTTTGCTATCTCGCCAGTGTGAGTCCAACTTTTCGTTGTCCTGCCTATTTGAGCTGCCTGCTTTCGCTCTTGACTAACCACAACCTTCAAAAGCAAGTAGCTCTCCAATGTCCTGCCCGCTTCAGTTGTCTGCTTGAGCTGCTTAATTATATTTCTTCAACTGATTCAACTATAATTTTACAATATTACCACTGATAAGACATTTTTCAACTATTTCAACTGTGATTTTACCATGTCATTTTTACAACTATTTCGATTATGATTTTACTATCTCACCCCGATCAATTATTTTAAGTCGTGTAAAATGAGATATCATATTTTAAATTCAAATTTAATAATACGAATAAGAATGTAAAAATAATCAATAAGTGTGAGTCTGATCAACCACAACCTTCCAAAGCAGACAACTCTTCGCCGTCCTTTGTGCTTGAGTTGCCTCCTCTTGCTCCTGACCAACCACAGTCTTCCAAAGCAGACAACTCTTTGTTGTCGCGCCTGCTCCTGCTCCTGACACACCACAACCTTCCAAAGCAGGCAACTCTCCATCGTTTTGTCTGCTTGAGTTGCCTGCTTCGACTGCTTAATTATATTTATTTAATTGTTTCGACTGTAATTTTACAATATTACCTCTAATGAGACAATTTTCCAATTGTTTCAACTGTGATTTTATTATCTCGCCTCGATCAATTATTTTAAGTCCTGCCTGCTTAAGCTGCCTCCACCCCCCCCCCCCCACACCCCCATCTAATACCAAGGACAAACAAATTAAAATGAATGAAATATCATATTTTAAATTCAAATTTGATTATACAAATAAAAGTATAAAAATAATCAAACATATTTAGTGGACCCGGGCATCGCCCGAATGCCCGGGCCAGGCTTTACTAGTATTACTATAAAACTTTGGTGCGGTATACGATATCTCAATACTTATTTTATAAATACTAAATACAAAAATAATAATCAAAAGACATACCATATATTATACCAAATACCATAATATCCCTATCACGATATAGAATATTTCGATTTCAATATGATATTCGGTATATACAATACCACGCCGACCCCTAGGTGCATGTGTTCAATATGAAGGAAAACAATTTCTAGAAATTTGTTTACAATTTTTTCATGTTCTACTAACCAAATATTTTTAAACATATTTTTTCAAGGTAAACATTTTTCAAGAATATAATTTATATAAAATATATTTTCCTTTCTACGGAACACACCCTAATCGGTTTTTATGTAACAAAACAAAGAACAGGGATTTTTGGCTGATGCCGGAGTCTCCAGAAAGAAGGAACCAACATAAATAAACGAGGCATTTGTGAATGATCAGAGTGTAGTTTATACTATTTTGGCCTATAGAAACGAGCATTACTTGCTCAAAAATTAGAAAATAAAAACATTACAAAATGGAAGAGTCTACAAGGATTACAGAACACCGAACATAAGAATTCCCCCAACCAGTGTAGTATATTCTCTTCAGCTCATTTTCTCTTCCTCTCATCAACAACTTACCCTCACTAACCATGCACAAATTGAACATCCATCCATCAATAGAATAGAATACAGTGGGAAAGATCAAAACACTAGATAAAGAACGTAACAAATGAAACGGAAAAGGTGATGTATACTTGGTACAATCAGTAAGGAGTGTAGTAGTACCCTGCAGCAGGTGGCACTCCAACACCATTTACTGGTGGCATGCCGTAAGGCATCATGGCTGGTTGTGGACCATAGTATCCGCCGGTGCTGATCTTCGACAAACTCGTCTGTCCTTGCATGCCATTTCTAGCATATTCCTGCCATATATTTTGCTCCTGTACAAGCAGTTGTTGTTTCTTCTCCAGATCCGCCATTTGTACATATGAAGGAGGTGGGACACTCGAAGACGCAGCAAATGGATCCTGTCCAACCGTCTGGACTGTTCCATCGGGGGCAGGGAGTGCCAAAACCGGTGTTGAATTCTTCCCTGGCCCAGGTAATGCCACACTGCTTGCACTACCACCACTCAACTCGGCAGTGGCAACATGCTGCCGAACCATCCCTTGATCATACATACCATTCAACAGAAGCGGATCAAGTCCACCGCCCAATGCCGCCTTCTGCTTAGACAGATGACTAGCTGACTCAACCAAAGCCAACTCCCAATCAGCCTTGCCACTCTCAGCTGCTGGATTCTGCCAAGCAGAGGTCACCTCAGGTCCCCCATTGGAGGAGAACGCCTCCCATGACCCATTGTTTGTTCCAGGCCCTGCAAACAATGCCAATGCAAATTTGTTTCCTTGATCATCAGCAGTAACACCCTCCTCCCTTAAATCGACCAAATCCCCAGTCTCTTGAACCGCCGCCTCTGGCTTAGGAGGCTCAGGTTCAGGTGGTGGAGGAGGAGTATAATCTTCTGGTGGAGGCAAGGCTTTAATCTCATTCATATCTGGTGCTGGTTCTTCTGGTGGAGCTGGCAGACTCTCAACTTTCTGATCGGGACTTCTTGTTGCCTTAGCCCTATCCCTCACAAACTCCTCTAGTGTATCCAATAGCTTGCCTGTTATCCTCTGAACTTCTGGATACTCAGACGACCTTGCCACACCAATATCCTTGCACCAGTTATAGAATCCCACCAGCTCATCAATTTGCTTTGCTGCACTAGCATATGCATCAAATGCCTTAACACAATCGTGGTACTCCATGTCAAAGAATTTATCCAACAAAATAGCTAAAACCTCACATATATCAGCATAAAGCTGAAAACTTTCTTTCACCATAGGATACAAAGTAACCAACACCATTCTTTCAATTTTGGCTAATCCAGTTGGTCGGCAAGACAAAAACCGATCCAACAACCTCTGCAAATGACTCATCTTCCCAAAGATCCTGTCAGGGTTCATCTGTCGCAAAGGGGTCACATCTTTCTGCTCCTGTACTGTTGACTCCCTCACATCCCCAGATGATCTCGACCTCCTCATTCCATAAGCAGGTTCATCCCTGAACTCAGCATTATAATCATAGGCTCTGCTGTTAGAGCTTGCAGGTGGAGATATCCACCTTTCTTCTCTAGACCCATATCTCTCAATATCTCCACCACCCCCATTTTGCTTCCTCTCAAAAACAATCAACTCCAATCTTTGATCTAAATACAAAGCATAAGTTCTTACAAAGGCAGAATGATCCCACGAATTAGAATGAGCCTCATCACGAAAATCAGACAAATTGAGAAGTCGTGTACCTCTCCTAGTGGCATACATAATTTCTTGCTGAAAGACAGGATCACCATCATTAAGAAGACGGTGAATGAGCATCAAACACTTGATGGCAACGATCCAATCCCGAGTTTTACCTAACCTTTTGGAAATTGATGAAACACAAGCAGTGACATAGCCACGTGAACAAGAAGTCAAGTGAAGAATCTCCCGGATATACTTCTCGCTGGCAGGGTCATCATCATGGCTTGTCGCCTTAACAATTGCAACTTCCAGTTCCGGTGCCATGTTGCTACCTACCTTCGCAATCCCTATGCTTGTCTGGTCCTTCACCGCCCCAATCGCCTTCCGAATTGTGCTCGGTGCCATGATAGCCTTTTCAGATTTCTCCTTCTCCTCCTCTTATTCTATATAAAAGGACAAAAAATCCAAAGGTCGTAATACATGAAGAACTAGCAAACTGGAATCCAAGAAAGAAACAACTAATAAGTACATCGATCTAAATCCCAAAATGGTTGGGTTTCTGGAATATGAATGCTCTATTATTAGTTGGAGTCCACTACATCCATATTCCACATCGTTCAGAAAAAAATCAAATTTGTTGACTTGAAAATACATGTACAAATTTTCTATGTTTGCTCAATTAAATTCAAATACCAAAAACTACACTAAAATATCAAGAACTAGCAAGCTAGCATCCTTTTGACTTGAAAGTATAAGTTCCTGAATTTGCACCATTAAATTCAGAAATTCTTAAACTACACCCAAAAACCGAAAATTCCTGGAACTAGAAAAATCATCCGGAAAATAGAAAAATAATGGCGACAATTGAAATGGATTAGAGTAGATACATACCAGCAAAACAAAAAGATAACAGAAAGATCGGAAACGTGAGCTGAAATGGGTCTGTCAAAGGACGGCCGACAAAGTTGTCGCCTGAATTCTCTCTCTATAGATTTGGTGCAAGTTTAGAGGAGGGGGGAAAATGGGAATATAGTTGAAGATGGGGAGTAGAGAAAAGCAGAGTAGATCCATAAAAGTGTAGGAGAATATGGACCGTTGGATCAGAATGGTAGAAGTAAGACGCCTCGCGGAAGTGTCGGGAGGAACATAATACGTTATTCGAACGAAGACAGAGTGGTAGCGCGCACACAGTATGCCTGGAACGCAAACGGGAGGGGTGTTGTTTAATTTAGAGCTGCAGCTCAATATAATCGGGAGAAAAAGTACTAAAAAGCACTTTCATATTTAAAAGGAATTATTAGTTTTGTTTGTGAATTATTAACAAGCTTTAAAATATTTTTAAATTTGACGAACTAAACTAAAATACATTCCTCCTATTATATATATATATAATTTTTAAAATAAAATAAAATAATTTGTATTTTTTTAATTAAAAATATAAAGAAGTAGCATATAGTTCTAGATATAGGATTTTAAGGTGTAGCTTTCACACTTCCAACACTTTTTCTTCCCTATAAAATTATTTTAGAAATCTTACAACGTAACTCTCTGATTTTCATGAAAATCAAAGGATTTTAACCAAGAAAATCCTTTGTTTTGTAAAAATTGGTAAGTATCTGCTTTGTTCTTTTATTTATTTTGTTAGAATTTTGTTCATGTTTCTGTAACTTATTAAATTTTATTTGAAATTTTGTAAAGCTTCATTTGCTGCCATATTTTTACAATCCAAATTTGTTTTTCGAAATTGTCATCCAACCATGAAATTTTTAACGTTGTCAGAAGTCCATATCGACAAAAAATAATCATAAACATAATAAGAAAATAAAGAGAATTAAGCAATTAAAAATGAAAATGAAAAAAAATAGATTTTGCTTTGAATTCACAATTAATGGAGGAAAGGTTAAATGAGAAGAAGAGGAGTATTCTAGTCGTTGACAATTAAAAATTGAAAGGATTTTTTTAAAAAAAAAGAAAAAATTAAGGCTAATGTGGTCTTTTTAAAATCTTTTACGCGTTTTAAATACATTGTACTCACTTGTTATGTCATTTGGCATGGGAGGGTGTATCTAAGCCCAGTTTGCTAAGTTGAAGAGTGTTTTTAATCCTATCAATAGTTTAGGGACGAAACTAATAATTTGTATCCAAGTTTGAGGGTGTTTTTAATACTTCTTTCTAATTGGAAATATAAAATAAAATGATAAATTCTAGGAATCATTTGGTGGGAAGTATACCACATAAATAATCTCAAAAATAAATCCAAGATTATTGTATTTCATGTTTGATTAGACATATTAGATAGTTATTGAATTATTTATCCTATCATTTTTATCTTAGTGATGAAATAAGTTATTTCATATACATGATGGAATAATTTATCCGATATTAATTATTCCGAAATAACATGTTTCAACCAAATGACCCCTTAGAGAAATTTCATATCCATTTATTAAAAATTTATTTTTCAAAAATTTTAGATGCAAATTATTATTGAATTTTTTCATAAATTATTTTTTAATACCTTTCTAAAATTATTGGGTTTAAGTAAGATTTTATTAATTCAACGTTGAAAAATATCTTTTTAATTAGACAATCATTATATGAATTGTTAACAAAATTTTATAAATAATAAGTTAACAAACCTTTATTTTTTTTTAAATGAGAGATTTAACTTAGAATCTTATTCAAGAAGTTAATAGCTTGGTATACCCTATTTTAATATTTTATTGTAATACTTGAATATTAAAAAAAAATCATATTTCACTGTTGTCAACACTTTTTTACTATTGATTCATTATTTTGACGGTTTTTGTAAGGCCCCATATGATAAAAGGTCAGGTTCCGGAAGGAATTACAGAATTGGATCTTGGAGAAAATGTATGAGTCCATCTATGGCTCGTGGATTGTTTTACATGTCGTAGACAGACCTCGTAGATAGGTTAAGGACTTGGTGAAATTTTTTTAAACCTGGGGTCAAGGCCCAAAGGGGCTCTACGACCCCTAGAAGGGTCTATGGACCGTGGACATGGGCTCGTAGACTGGAGGGTTAAATTGGATTTTTGAAGTTTGGAGAGGTGTCAATAGACGAAGGTGCTTATGGACTGTAGTTCATTTTATGAGCTGTAAAAAGGGTCTCGCGGTTTGGGTCTTGAGAGGGTAAAATTTTTTAAGTTTGGGACGGAATTACAAGGGGTGTCTACAATCCATAGAAGGAACTACTGATCGCAGAAGAGTGTTTATTGATGGGGTTCAGAGACCAATTTCAGGAATTCAAAAGTGTAATCGAGGCAAAATCTTTGACCTACAAACCGTAGTCCAATCTACAACCCGTAGATCAAGCTCGTAGATTGGGCTCAATAGTTTTTTAATGAAGGGCAATTTTGAAATTTCCTCCCACCCTAAGATCTATACTGCGTCATTTAAGGCCTATTTCTATCCATATCAGTCCCCAACCTTACCATTACACTCTCATTTACTCTAAACTCTCCCAAAATCCTCTGAAGGCATACAACTCCCAAGATTCAAGAAGATGGGAAGCTAAGGTGTAACACTTCTCAAATCGCCTTCATACGACCCCATGAATGAAATATTTCATATCTCATTATCCATAATCTTTTTGGGAAATTCGATACGGGGTTCTTGTTTAGGAGGAAAAAATATGTGGCAAAATGGTCTCTTTCAATTTTTAGGTCAACCGTTCAAAAAATAATTTTTCATAAGAAATTGCTTATTCAGAAAATTGGGTGACCAATCCGTATCGCGAATTGGGTTCAATTATGTGTAAAAGCAACCTACACATATTTCTAGCTCAAAATAGGAAAAAATTGAATTTTGCGTGAAAATGGCCTGCAAGGGAACAAGTTTGCGTCGCGTCAGTGGTCCCTTACTGTTCAAATTTTTTTGAACAATTTCAATTTCAAGTGAAGTCATTGGAACTCATTCCTAATCGACTTAAAAATGTATTTTTTTTAGACTTAAAACCTATTCTATATAAAGACCTTAACCCCCTAATTAACCCATTATTCAACAAATCACATCCTATAAATTTTTTCTCTCCAGATCAACTCTTAAGGATTTTCTTCTTCCTCAAGAAAAACTCCATTGAAGATCAAGTGAAGCAACATCCTCCATTTCTCTTCAAGCTTTTCAAGTCAATAACTTAAGGTATGTGAGATTCATCCATGGAATCCTTTCTTCTATGAAGTTTCTTCTAAATTCTCAACTTTTATCTATTCAAATTCTTCAATTATGATTGAGATAATTACTATTGACCTATCCTATTAGGAATTCAAGCTAATTGCATGAAATTGATGATTTTACCATGAATGATTTCAAGTACATGATGATTAGGCTTTTTGAAATTGATATGAGTTCCTTTAAAAATGATCCAATGAGATTTCAATTACATGATTCTGATATGATTTTTATCAAATTGCATGAATTTAACTCAATTATTTATGAACCATCTCATGGCCCTAGTTTTTCCATGATAAAGCTATGACTTTTATGAATATGATTTTAACTATGGAAGCATGATTGTATCGTGATGATTTTATGATAATGATGATGATGAGGGTAATATAAAACCCTAATGTCTATTATCATGATGATAAGATGAAAAGTATACCCATACTATATGAAAAGTTATGCAGATAGACTATTTTTATATTATGATGAAGTCATGTTGTCTATTTTACAAGCTATGAAAGTATAATTTTGATAAAGTATGAATTATGATGATGTCTATGTATGTGCATGATTATCTATTCTGTGGGATATATGTAACGATCCAACCTAGGGGTCTAGTCGTTACATGATGAATGACACACCCGAAGGCACCTCACCCAAGCCATCTAAGCATTCGTAGGCATTAAATTAAAACTTTTTTGGAATACATAAGAGGAAAAAGGCTATGACCCATATTTAGCATTGAAGCAACATTAAAAAGCAGTGAAAATAAATAACAACATTTTGCCCATAATCATACTACTAATACATGACGAACGGAATTGGTACGGTCAATTTCCATCAAATAGAAAGAAATCCATAAATAGACAACATAGAAAGTAAAAGCCTCAAAGGGCCATAAATACATCATCTCAAAATAAATAGAAAAATACAGGATAGAATGAAAAGTGAAAGAGTCCCGAACTAAGGGCTCACCACAACAACAAGCTAGTGTTGAACGCTAACTACTAGCTACGAGTCGGTGGGAGAGTGCATGTCCCTACATGGTTAAATTATGCAGAAAAACTATGTGTTAGTACTTTTGGAATGTACTAAGTATGTGAGATGCAATACAATACATGACATTTGTGATGCCATCATTCATAAAAATAACTTATACTTAGTGAATTAAATCAATGTAAACTCATGCATGAAATAAGGACATGATTCAATATGAATGAAAGTAAAAGCATGAGAAAACATAATTAATGGAATAACATAATAGAATCATATACTTGTGGGAGTATACCTTAATCGACATTTAAGACCATGTGAGCTACTACATGAAATCCAATATAACCCCCTATGTTGGCACGGGGAGACTACTTGCCGGGTGGAACTCCGTCAATTTAGCATGCATCATATTAACATAAATGGCCTAGGTAGATCCACTAGCCTAGCCTGCAAGGGCTCCTATGGTGGCACATAATTAATGTGACAAAGGGTTGCTTCTAAAGTTCCCTTATCGAACCCCATCTCAATGCCACATTCGGTTCTAAGTCATCCTACATAAATTATTAAAACATAACTTAGAATCATAAGTAGCAATCATAAGAGTAACTCAAACATAGGAACCACCAAGTGAGTATTGTCTTGTCATCTTGGAGACCTTTCTTAAACATCTTTAGGGAAATTGTCAACATGCTTATATATTTGAAAAACTTAAATTTAAAACTCATCTTTAATGTCATTAATCATCAGCACAATTCATGTATACCTTTTCTTGAAAATTAGGTAGACTTTACTTTTAAAATGGAACAATCATAAATCACATGAATCATAAGGAAATTTCTTTTTTAAAAAGGACCATCAAAACACCCATATTTCATCAACATCAAAATCATCATATAGGTATCATCAATAACTCAAACATGTATATATACTTAGAGAAATAATCTTAGGATATCATGAATATCATTTAATGACTTAAAACATCATAAATTTCATATAAACATGCATAATATCTTAAAAGAACTTAAATAAAAGGTAAAAGACTTGAAAAGGAACATTATGGGTGGAAGGATACCCATAAATAAACTCACATACCTTGGGTGAACTGGAGAGAAACAAACTTGTAGGATTGAGGAAGAAACCTTGGAAACCCTAGCCTTGTTCTTGAGAGCTTTTTACCTTAGGAAATTTAGAGAGTGAAGAATGGGAGATTGAACGAGAGAATTAGGGCTTAAAGGTTACTATAGGGGCCCTTTTCCATCCCCAAAATAACATAGTTTAGGAATAGATAGGATGAAAATGACAAAATTAACCCTTATTAAAAAAATTTAGATTTGACTTATGGAACCCCGATTATGGGTCGTAGGTCGACTTACGGGTCGTAAATCCCCTCGTCTGATGACACCTCTGAATATTCCTGAAAACCAACTTTGCTAGACCCAAAGCTACTATAACATACCTCATGTTCTTAGGCCTGGAAAACTGAAAGACAAAAAATTTGTTGATGGTCAGGATGTACGAACCATATTACGACCCATATAAGCACCTACGAATCATAGGTGGTATCGTTGAAAGTGCCTAATGAAAATGGAAAACTTGAATTTTTTTGGAAGTTAACTTATGTGTTAAAAGACAAGCCGTAAAAGGACCTACGACCCATAAGTTGGTCTCGTAGGAAGAGGCCTTAAGAAACCAAAATTTATTTAAGTCTAGAACCATGTTCTGGAAGGGCCTACAACCCATAAGTTGATCGACGGATTGTCTGTATATTCGTAACTCAAAATTTGCAATTCTAGTAACTCAATTTCTATGACACCCTAAACCACGAGGCAAGTTATAAGTCATATATTTATCCATATCCCGTAAGTGGGATTTTGTGAATGGCTCCGACAGTTTTTAATGAAGGGTGTTTTTAACTCTTTCAATCCATCTAAGTCATAAACTATGAAGAAATACCGGTTGAGATCTTGTATCGGCAAGTGAAGAAATTGAGGAATAATAAGGTTGCATCTGTCAAAGTGTTATGGAGAAATTCACAAGTTGAAAGTGCTACTTGGGAGGCTGAAGTGGATATGATGAAACACTACCCTTACCTCTTTCCTTCTACTCAAGCTTAAGGTACTCAATGTGATTCATTCATTCAAAATTCTCACGAATGCATATCTCTTGTTAGGTTGCATGCATGCACGATCATGAAATTATTTTTGAATGATATTTGATGCATAAGTTTGATGATTTTATGAAAATGATGATTAAGTTATTTTTTGCATTTATACTATAATGATGATTATGTTCCTACTCTATTCAAGTGTAACTTTGTCTCATTCGAGGATAAATGATCCCACGGGGAAGATAATTTAACACCCCTCATCTTCTTAGGCCTAGAAAGCTGAAAGATAGAAAATTTGTTGATGGTCAAGATGTATGAGCCATATTACGACTCGTATAAGCACCTATGAGCCGTAGGTGATAACGTGAAAAGTGCCCAGTGAAAATGGAAAACTTGAGAATTTCTGGAAGTCGATATACTTGTTAACAAACAAGTCACAAAAGGACCTATGATTTGTAAGTTGATCTTGTAGGAAGAGGCCTTAAGGAACCAAAATTTATTTATGTTTGGAACCATGTTGTGGAAGGGCCTACGACTCGTAAGTTGATTGATAGGTCATCTGTGTATTCGTAACTTAGAAGTTGTAATTTTAGCAACTCAACTTTTATGACACTTTGATCCACCAAGCAAGTTACGAGTCGTATGTTTATCTATGTCCCGTAAGCGGGATTTTGTGGACGGCTCTGACAGTTTAAAATGAAGGGTGTTTTTGACTTTTCTATTCCATCTATGTCCTAAATTATGTCATTTTGGCTACCCGAACTACCTTAACCGACCTAGTCCCTATAGGTCTTATTCCTATGTCATTCAGAGCCTTTAATCCTCAAAGTTTTCTTAAGGGTTTTCAATAATTCTCTCGCTAAGTCAAGGGCTCTATTGATGTTAATCTTGAAGGATTGATCAAGGTTTTTTCAGATTTTCTTCTCAAATTCTAAGGATTCTACTTGAGGTATGTAGGGCTTCATATATGGATTAGTTTCATCCATGAAGCCCAATCCAAAACCTCCTTTTTATCAAAGTTTTATAATGAATTCTTATGGATTTTAAGCAATGATTCCTAATGTATGGATTATGATTCCTATATGATGATTTTGATCAATTATACACGAATTATGATGAATTACATGATCTATATGATTTTCAAGCAAAAGTATGAGATTTAAAGTATGTGTGGTTAGGGCTTAATGATTTGATGTGGGTGTCTTTCATAAATTTTCAACTTGATTTAAAAACATGTTTTACTCTATGATTCCTATTCAATTGCATGATTTTGACTGAATTGTCCATGAAGCCACACTTATTCCTAGTATCCTATGATAAAGTTATGGATTTTCAAGATTTCGATCTCAAATATGTAAAAGCATGTTTTATGACAATGATGATGCTATGAAAGCTATGATGATGCTATGATAAAGAGGGTGATAAAACCCTAATGTTCATCATAATGATGATGTTAAGGTGGTAATGTCTACCCAAACTATGATGAAAGAAAAGTAAATGGACTATTCTTATGACATGATATTTTCATGAAAGCTGTGATGACTTCTTATGACTTATGAAAACATGATTTTAATGAAGTATGATTATGTTGAAAGCTATGTATATGCATGATATTTGTATTCTGTTGGATATGACTTAGCACCGAGAGGGCTTTAGTTGACACCATAGTCTCATAACTATGTGCCACCATAGAAATGATGTTTATGTTCTATGCCTTAAAGGTGTGCTTTTGGATCAAATTAGCTTTAATGATGGACATTCATCATGCTAGGGTAAAGCCTAAATGGTGGGGTCAAATGATGATTCTCACCGTGCTAGGGTAGATCCTATAGGGTGAGAATCGAGTTTACCTTGGCAAAGTATACTGTTGTTAGCTCGATGTAGAGTGAATATTGAGACTCTATGTATTAGTTTGCATGGTCTTATAAATGTCGATTATGGTCTTATTCTCACATATGTAATTTAAGGTTATGAATAAATTTTTATAATGCTTCTTCTTATGATTTTAATGTTGCATGCTCATGCATATTTTGCCTTATTCCATTGATGATGATTATGCATATTAATACTATTGTGATGTCCTTTGATTCATGGAATTCCTACATACTTAGTGTATTCTATTTACTAACACATACTTTTTTACCTACATAAACTAATCATGTAGGGATAGATGACGAGGCGACTATTCCATTTCATGGCTAGATCCAGATTTAAGCTTGGAGATTTTTTGATGAGTTCCCATGCTTTGGGAACAAGCCCTATGATGATTTTACTCTATGTTGAGACTTTAGTTTTTCTTTTATTTTCTTGATGTATATCTTGAGGGTTAGCAAGTGGGCTATGTGCTGGACCTCGCTAAGATCTATGAAATAGAGGCATGATTTGGACTATGGATGGATGTATATTCCCTATGGGAACTATAACATTTTATTTCTATATACTTTCACTTGGTTATACTCTTATATATGTTTCATTTACCTTATGAATGCTTATGATATGAACACAAGGCTTTGATGGGATGCCTTCGGGTGTCATATTTGCCATGTCACGGCTAGGCTCTAAGTTCGGGTCGTGACAACTATATAGCCTTGTTACGGGCCATATCCTATTCCATAGGTTGTTTGATAACTCATGAATCTCCTTCCAACAAACTCCAAATTCCCTTCATGTCTGGGGTCCAACTAATGAAACCACATACAGGTTGTTGCTTGGTCTGTGGGTTACCCCACACTTGGAAACTTTTTCCCTTTCCTGAAGTTCATATTCACGAACCCATCTTATGGGTTGTATGTTAACTTATGGGTCGTAAGTATCCCTCTCAACCAGAATTCAGGTCATTTTCTTCACAACTTCTTTGCACTCAGGGATCCTAAACTAGGGGTCGTTACAATATCTTCCCCTTATGTATATTCATGCCTGAATGTACTTAGGGGCAGGCTCTAAGGAGTAAACTAACAACTAACAACCCAGTATGCATGCAAAAATGAAAGTTAAACATGCTTTTAGGAATAATTTCTTAGTACCTTAGGCTTGAGTAGAGTGGAATATATACGGGTAACATCTCATCATATCCGCTTCTGCTTCCCATGTAGCACCCTCAACTTGTTGATTTCTCCAAAGTACTTTGACGGATGCAAACTCCTTGTTCCTCAACTTTTTCACTTGCCAATCAAGGATTTCAACCAAGATTTCTTCTTAACTCAAATCCTTTTCAATGTTCACATCATGCAAAGGAACTATGGAGCTTGGATCACCTATGAATTTCTTCTACATCGACACATGGAAACTGGATGAACCAAATTTATCTCACTGGGTAGATCCAACTTGTATGCCACTTTTCCTACTCTTCTCACCACCTTATAGGGCCCTACATACCTTGGGCTCAATTTCCCTTTCTTACCGAACCGGATCACACCTTTCATCGGTGATACCTTGAAGTAGACCCAATCACCAACTTGGAACTCAAGTTCCCTTCTCATCACATTAGAATATGACTTTTGGCGACTTTGGGATGTTTGTAATTTCTCCCTTTTGCTTTTAATTTTCTCCATAGAATTCATCATCAAGTCTGGTCCTATTAATGCTACTTGTCGAATTTAGTCTAGAATAACCTTTTGTTTGATGGAGAGGACTTCTGAAATCATTTTGAACCCCTCAATACTTCTAGCTAAAATTAGCCAGAAAGAAATGGGACCCACACTTTATTGTAACGAGCTCCATTGGAAATTCTGACTGCATCATTAGATCTGAAACATCGAAACGATGTGGTTACATAATTTGTTTGTGAAAAACAGACATTGGATGGACCCAGAGCACCCTAGACAAATTTTAGAGTTAGTTGGTGTTGGAACAATAGAGCAACCCTCTGTGTGCGTGGAAGGCAGGCAGCGTGCACGGCTCGAAAGGCGACACAACTTTGCTTTCGTGCTACTAGGCCCGCGCTCGTGGAGGCCTTGAATGCCATAGCTCCACATCTGTAGTGCCATGTACCCATGTGTGAAAGACAATTCTGAGGCGGTGGCCAGCCATAAATATTCCAAGGTCGCGAAGGAAGTAGGACAATATTGACACAGCCATAACTTTCACATTTTATATATTATTTTAGCTATTCAAAAGGATAAAGTATGTGAAATTTTGCAAGGAATGTTGTGGGGACCTCAAATTTCAGCTTTGGCACATATCTCAAGGTACAAATTACTATTTTTTCTTAGTATATTGTTGTAAATTGTTGGAAACTTTGAGTTCTTCAACTTTTCATATCAAAATTGAGTAAAATTTGGGACTAAATTGTACTACTTTTTGAGACATACACCGTGGTATGTTTTTTCATGACCCAAAAGTGTGATCTAGATGTGACATGGCAAAAGAGAACCTCAAAGTCCTCGATCAAGCCATCATATCATCATTACTTACATCATTGGTTTGAAAGTGCGGAAAAGTAAACACATAACACATAATTCTAGAGGAAATGGGGCTTTGGACTCAATCTATGGGGATGTTGCTGGGAATGGGGTGAACATGAATCACATAGCACATAAAAAGTATTTCTAAGGGGCGGGTAAGTAGGACTCAAGCTATGGGGGCATACCGGGTT
>JBCEWC010008709.1:0-19617 GCA_038996855.1 Solanum aculeatissimum | reverse complement strand
GATATCTATATTCTTCCGGACGATGCTTGATACTCTATTGAAGACTTGCTAGTGGTGAGCCCTATTGTTCAAGGGCAGTAGCCACCGTCTATCTACCACTTTACTTTCATGTATTTACTTTCTATTGACTTGAGGGTGAGCCTCAAACTTGTTGAGGCCCCGCTTATCTATGTAGAGGCATTGTTGGACGAATCTATACTCTTGTACGTTTTGGCTTGTATGTTGAACCTTTGATTATATAATATGATGTTACTTATCTTGGCTTATGATCATGCTCTCATGTTGTGCTATTGACTTGAATAATAGATATTGTGGATGGTTATGTGCTTATATGGAAAGTCCCATGATCCCGGTGTGTCCCATAGTGGAATCCTATTATCCCTTGTCCTTAGATAATTGCTATATGTTATATGTATACATGATTGTCCCATTATCGATATTATCCCCATAGCTTAAGTCCCAAGTCCCGAATCCCTTAGAGTTACGTGTTATGTGTTAGCTTCTGCATTTCCGAATCGATGATAAGTGTAATGATGCTATGATGGCTTGATCGAGGGTCTTCGAGTTCTCTTTCTCCATGTCACATCTAGGCCCCCTATCCGGGTCGTGACAAAGATGGTATCAGAGCTCTAGGTTTGTAATGGTCCTCGGAGTCCAACGTGTCGCATCTATTAGAGTCTTGTTCATGGGTGTGATGCGCGCCATGTCTATGAACAAGAGGCTATAATGACGTTCTAGGAAATTATTTAGCTTCATTTCTTCCTTATGTCGTGCCAAGAGATCTTGATGATGCCTCTAAACTTTGGTATTGTCCTTTCAGAAAATGACTCCAAGAAGAGCTCCCTTTCCACGTCCAGCTTCGGATGTTGAGGAAATGGCTCCTAGGGCACCGGTTGAGGAACAGGTGACCCATGCCGAATTTCGCAATGTCATCTCCATTCTGGCACAAGTGGTGATTAACCAAGCTAGGCCCGTCTACCCGACCCCTATCACTACTCCGACCTCAAGAGTGAGGAACTTCACTCGTATGAATCCCCTGGAATTCTACGGGTCTAAGGCCGATGAGGATGCTCAAGAGTTTGTGGATGAGCTCACCAAGGTCTAGTCTATTATGGGTATTAGCTCGGAAGAAAAGGCGGAGTTGGTGGCTTACCAACTCAAAGATGTTGCTCAAGTGTGGTATGGGTAATGGCTCATGGAAAGGGTGGCGGATGTGAAAGTTGATTGGGAAGAGTTTAAGATGACGTTTCTTGATAGATTCTTTCCACTAGAGCTTAGGGAAGAAAAGATGACCAAATTTATCAACCTCCATGACCGTGAGGGACTATGCCCTCAAGTTCACCAAACTATCTAAGTATGCTCCTACTTTGGTTTCGGATCCCCATGCAAAGATGCACAAGTTCATATCGGGTGCATCGGATTTGATTGTGAAGGAATGCCGTACGACGATGCTTATTAAAGAGATAGACATAACAAGACTCATGACCTATGCCGAACAAATTGAGGGTGAGAAAATGAAAGATAAAAGGGTGCATGAGGCAAAGAGGGCCCGTATTGATGTTGGGTTCCCGAATGCTAAGGTTGGTAGATTTGACCGTTTTCATCAAGTTCAAGGGTCCAATGTGAGATTTGCTAGGGTGCCTCCTCCTAGGTCACAAGTTGTGGATGTTCCTCGGGTTCCTCGTTGTGCACAATATGGTCAAAGTCACTTGGGGGTGTGTAGACAAGTCACGGGTGCACGTTATGGGTGTGGTAGTAAAGACCACAAGACCTCGGATTGCCCAAGGAATGTGAATTAGGCTCAAATTGCTCCCGGTGGTCAAGAGCAACCAAAGGCTCTGATTAGAGGTGCTCCAAGGAACAACCAGTTCTATGCTCTTCATGCCCGCCAAGAAGTTGAGGAAGCTCCGGATGTCGTCACGGGTATGTTAAAAATCTTTAATTTTGATGCATATGCTTTACTTGATTCGGGTGCAAATTTATCTTTTGTGACTCCTTTGTTGGCTTCTAAGTTTGATGTGTGCCCTGAAAATTTGAGAGAGCCTTATTCCGTGTATACTCCACTGAGCGAGTCTATTGTGGCCCGAAAGGTTTATAGAGGTTGCCCCGTGTCGGTTTTGCATAAGGTGTTTGTTGGTGACCTTGTTGAACTTGAAATGTATGATTTTGATAGTAGATTTGATGTTTGTTTTGTTTGTCTTTGCATGATTTTAGTATTGGCATGGTTCTGAGCTTGAAGTATTGTTTTTGCAGAGATTTGATAGTTTACGAGACCCTGTACGAGTCATGGATCATTCCATGAGTCATAGAGGAGGTTTCGTTTGTTGTTCTAGTGAGGGATTATACAGTGAGTCCCACTCTATGAGACCAAAGCACGAGTCGTAGACCAATATATGAGTCATAGAGTGAGGTTGTGAACTGAAGAAGCAGAAAGTGAATAGTTTCTGAAAGTGGCTCAAACGAAACCCATCACGGGCCATAGAATACTTCACAACTCATGAAGGAGGTTTCAAGCAAAGTTCTAGTAGCTTTAGCAGCATTCCACGCGACCTCGTCTCACGAGCCATGAACTGTCCTACAAGCCATAAAGGGTGCTCGTGACCAATGCCAACACAATTATCCTATTTCATTTTGGCTTTGTATTTTAAGTACTATAAATAGATTTTTTTTAGGTTTTATCAGAGAGAGAATGATATAGTTGAATAGAGATCGCCTTAGAACATAGTTTTTATCTTTGTGAACAATATTTTATGATTTAATCAATCAAAGTTTTCAATTTCATTAAGATTCCAGATTTCGTTCATCAATTCTTGTTGCGTAAGTTATTAAATTATGTATTATTCTTACATGATTTCTGATCAAACATCAAGAATGTGTGTCTAAATCCACAACTAGTATTGTGGGAACCATGACGAACTAGCTAAGATAAAATCGGATTACTTGCAATTTCTTGAATGGTGCCTAGGATGTATTAATTATCTTCTTCAATTTAACTAATTTTTAACGGAAGACCTACATTAGAACTTGTCTAGTATCACTTGCCCGATCCAGGAGGTGATGAATAGGAAAAGAAGTAATTTACAGAGGTTGATTGACTTTTTCTCAACTAATCAGGCTACTAGGGGTAGTAGTTTTGGTTTGGGATAAAAGTAAGGGTTATTAATGCCACATTACAGAGACCGATCCAATAAAATGATGAAATTCACTTAGATGCCCGATCAAGGATTTAGGAGAACTTAACTTACTATCCTGCACCTACACACTAGACAAGAGTCGCGAGTATTTGAAAATACTTAGTTAGGAAGTCATGGGGAACACGTTGCCCTATTACAAACAATTTTCTACTGTAGTTTAGAATTTATTCTCATCGCAAATCCCCCCCTTTGTTGTATTTATTTTTTATTTTTCTATTTCTGGGAGATATTAGAGTACATCAAGTCAATTTATGGAAGTGCACTAATATGGGGTCTATCATATTCCTTGTGAGAATGATCCTAACCCATGTTAGGTTAAATACTTGAGTACGACTACTTTAAAACCTCTTAAGTATAGGTGTGTGCTTAGCGTAAGTGCGGAGTGACACAAGCACACTGTTGGATGTATTGGTTTACTGGATAACTATCTAATGTGTATTTGACAAGAGGTGTGGGTGTCTATGTTGGATTTTGATAAATTTTGTGCCATTGGGTTGAAGTCTGTGTGTCTTTGTACTGCTTATCTAGATTGAGTCTATCGCTTGAGGACAAATAATAATTTTAAGTTGAGGGTGTTGATGTGCTTTCGAAATGCAACACTTTTGATGCTTGAAACTTGAAATTTTGTGTGTTCTCAAAGTGATGTTAGTAGGTTTGATTGTGTTTTATGTTTGTTTTGTAGGATTCCAGTGTTGGCATGATTTTTGGACAAAGTGGGCTGAAACAGTAGAATTAGATGATCCATGGAACCCTTACGGGTCATGGAAAAGGTCATGAGCCATAGATGGGTTCTCGTACCAATTTCCAGTGAAGGGTGAATTTATGAGTTAAACTCTACAAGGGAAGCAGATGAGTCGTAGATTGATCCACAAGTCAGAGTGTATGGTAGTGCTCTGAGGATCAGAAAGTGGAGAAGTTCTGAAAAGTCATTAGATGAAACCCCCCACGGGTCGTAAAATCTTACACGACCTGTGGAAAGGTCTCTTAGAAGTAATCTCCAGATTTGAGATACAATCCACGAAACCCCAATATACGAGCCGTATAATGATGCACGACTCATGAACCTATCCGTAGATGGTGCCGACATAGTTTTCCTATTTTATTTTTGTTTTGTATTTTACATATTATAAATAGGTTTTTAGGTTATTTTGCATTAAGTTCCCAGCAGTCACGAAGTTTGGACAAGGCTTTAGAGGATACACTTAGGATTCATCATATTTTGAGAGGAAAAACATTAGTGTATGTTCTTTATTCAACCTTGTAATTCTAGATGAAGAGTTAGATTTCATATTCTTAATTCATCTGTGTAAGTACTTATTTATGCTACTCTACTTCATAATTTCTCCATTTATACTGATCATGCATAGTTAAATCCACAACTAGGGTTGTGGGAACCATGATGAACTTACACGGTAAAATTGGATATTGTGTAATTCTTGGAAGGTGTGTTAGGTTGTATTAATTAATTGTGTTTGCTTTAACTGCTTTTTAACAGAGGCCTATATTAGAACTCGCCTAGTGTTACTTGCCGGATCAAGGAAGTAATGAATAGCAAAAGACATAATTAAAAGGATTCAATTGAGATGTTCTCATCTAATCAACTGAACTGGATCAAGGGGAGGTTGTACAAGGATTAAAAGTAAGAGTTGGTAATGCCACATCATAGAGACAGATCAAGTTCCGGGATAAAATTTACCTATTTGGTGGATCAAAGGTTTTAGTGAACCTAGCTTACTGTCCTACACTTACACACTAGAAAATGTTACATTTATCCGAGAATACCAAGTTATGGATTCATGGGGAACACATTACCCTAGTTAGCTCTTTTACTGGTTTCTCATCACCAACATTAATTCTTGAGTCTACCATATTTCTTGAGGGATCTATCCTAACCTCGGTTAGGTTAATTACTTGACAACCACCAATTTACCTCAAAAAGAAGGTATGGCTTGATAGACATCAATATCCCCACAGGATTCTTCACTATTCGGTCAGCCATCAACAACTGCATAGTTATAGGAGTAGGGGCTCCCAAGCCTAGCTTCCTGAAGACTTCAAGGGATATCAAATTTAAGTTGGCACCAAGATCACATAATGCCCTTATGAATTCACCATCACCTATGGTGCAAGGAATGGTAAATGCTCTGGGGTCTTCTTGTTTTTACACCAAAGACCTTGTGGAAATAGCAATGCAATGTTGAAGCTCTTGTGAGAGCTCTTGACTCACAATACGCTTCTTTGTGACGATATCCTTCATAAACTTCATGTACCCAGGCATTTTCTCCAATGCTTCAAGCAGAGGGATGTTGATGGAGTGTTGTCTCAATATTGAGAGGAAGTGCTTGAATATACCTTTTTCCTCTTTTTTCTTGAGTCTTTGAGGGAAGGGAAAAGAGGTCTAGGAATGGGTTTTACCTTATTTGACATTGAGACTAAATCACTTTCCCCATCTTTAGCATGAACATCTCCACCATCAACATGCTCACTCTCAATCATTTCCTCACGAACAACATCATTATCACCTGGCATTAGAGGGTCAATAGTCTTCTTTCCACCACAAGTCATGACTGCCATTGATGTCACTCAAGATACACCTCCTTTTAAGGTTAAAGCAATCACTGTCAAGTAAATAACCTAACCAAGGTTAGCGTCGAATCACATAAGGAATATGGTAGACTCCAGAATAGTTCAATTATAAAATGGGGTGATTAACCTACTTATCTCCCAAGAAAGGGGGGGGGGGTTGCAATAATTAAAATAAACCTAGACTAATACAAGTGTTACGAAATTAGTAAAAGAGCTAACTAGGGTGATGTGTCCCCCATGAGTCCTTAACTTCGTATTTTGTGATCTTTTCCAGTGTGTAGATGTAGGACGGTAAATTGAGTTTACCTAAATCATTGATCCAACGTAGAGGTAAATTTCACTACGAAAGTTGATCCATCTCCGCAACATGACATTACTAAGCCTTACCTATTATCCCAGTACAACCTCCCGTTGATCCAGTTTGGTTGATTAGACGAGAACAACTTAATCAAATCCTATTAATTATCCTCTTTTCCTATTCATTACCTCCTTGATCTGGCAAGTAACAGTAGGTGGGTTCTAACGTTGGCCTTTCATTAAAAAAAGAAGTTAAAGTAAAAAGTAATAACTAATATATTCGTACACACCTTCCAAGAATCACAAATTATTCGATTTTACCTTGTTAGTTCTTCATGGTTCCCACAACCCCAGTTGTAGATTTAGCTAATCATAATTAGTGTAGATGCAAGAATCATGATATAAAATAACATAATTGAGTACTTAAACAAAGAAATTGATGAACAAGAAATCCAACTTTTCAATTAAAAGCAAAATACGAATCAAGACACAAAAGTTATTTTTCTCTTTCTAAGATTACTAAAAACTAAGAACTAGTACGAAATCTCTAGAAACTTAATGAAAAATAACATAAAAATCTATTTATAATGTCTAAAATACAAAACCAAATTGGATTAGGAAAATTGTATTGGCACATTCTACAGGCAAGTCTATGACTCGTACTCCACTCCACAGCTCATATGTTGGGGTTTCGTGGACTTCAACTGGAACTAGGAGATATCTTTTGTGAGACCCATCTATGGGCCGTATAAGATTCTACGACCCATGGAGGGTTTCATCTGATGGACTTTCAACACTTTTCAATTTTTGATCCTCAGGACACGACTACAATCTACAACTCGTGAAATGATCTATGGCTCATCAGCATCTCTCGTAGAGTCTTATTCTACAAATCATCCTTCACTGTAAATTGCTACGAACCCCCTTTTACAACCCGAGAACTATTCCATGACCCGTAAAGGATTTCGTGGATCACCAAAAACTGCTATATCAGCACTCTTTGCCCGAAAACCATGCCAACACTGTAATTTTGCAATATAAACACAAAACACATATCAAATCTACTAACATCGCTTTGAGAACACACAAAATTCCAAGTTTTAAGCATCAACACCCTCAACTCAGAGTTGTTGCTTGTCTTCAAGCGATAGACTCAATCTATATAAGCAGTACAAAGACATACAAACCTCAACCTAATGGCACAAGTTTCACCAAACTCAAGCACAGATACCCATATCATTTTCAAATACATATCAGATTGCTATCAGACAAACGAACATAGACCAATATATCTAACAGTGCAACTATGACAAGTGATGCAACCATAAATAAGCAACAATAATTGGCTTAGTCAGATATCAATAATGTAATCCAAGTGCCCTCATGAAATGAAGTCTCATTCCTCACTCCGGATGATATTTTTAAATTCAGTGCTTGGGACAATACTACAAGACTCACTCTCACAAATGATATTCAAATACTGTTACCAATACCATAGGCTTGCCCTGACACTCCTGAAAAATACCTTCGACTAGCTGGATTAGGATAACTTTAGGACTTTCTAAGCTTGTAACATAGGCTCAGGGGTCTTTAGTGTGATATTCTAGAAATATAGTGACTAATAGCCCTCCTTGATACTGTGTTTTCTACACTTTTGCCCTACCAACCTATCATTTTTCTCATTCCCCCTATTTCTTCCCTTTTTAAGCCTTTTAGGGTGCTTTATTCTCCATTTTTGCACAATGCCTTTATTTTTCAAAGTCTTTTTCTTTTTAGCACACTAATTAGACACTTTTTCCATTTTTTTCTCTTCTTGCACCCCTTAGCAAATTTTCTTTCCCCTTTTCTGTATTACTAGTTTCCCCTCATTTTATGATTTTCCTCACACTAGCCACCCTCAACTTAGGTTTTTGGCCTTAGTTGAGATACACAATCTCCGTCCTTAATACCAGGGCCACTTTTTGGTAGCCATTATCAACTTAAGCTTTTTACTTCAATCGAGATGCACAATGTTCAAGGAAGGACTAGGGCCAATTTTAGGACTCATCATTCATCAAGGCTAGGTTACTTAAGTTTTTACAAAGAAAGGAAACATATCAGGTTCAAACACAGGGATCAAGGGATATATTACACATTTTGTTGGTTATTTAGGCCTAAGTGGACTAATAGGAACAATAATCTAAGATCCTTTCCTAACCCACTAACCTATGGTCTAAGTCAGAGTAATAGGGCAAGTTCTAAATTGAAACACAGTATATGAATCATCAAATTAAATCTCACTCACTCATGGTACTACTTACATGTCAACACAGACTATCAGATCATGTTTATTATCACCATTATGCTTAACTTATCCGAATAAGCACTGTCAAATAATCAATCATGCATGGTTGTTATCCAAACTAACTACTCAAAATTTTTTGTGGGTATTATTTTTCAACAAAAACACAAAAACAAACATATGCCATTGGAATCAGTACTATATGCTACTAAATCTACCTAAAAATCCTAAACATGTCAGTTCAACATAAATTAAATATCTGTAGGGAAAAATAATACAGGCAAGAAAACCCTTTAGAATAAAAAATTGGGATAGTTATAGGCCAAGGTTACTCAGACTTCACTGAGGCCTATAACTATCCACACCCTATCAAAAAAGATATTCATTGTCCCCAATGCACATAGAATACTACAATAAAGATTAGGGGTCAAAAAGAAACATACTTGGATGCTTAACCGCCTTTCTCTGCCTGAGGTTGTCCAGCCTCCACATCCCTGGTGGATTTCTCGACTGTAGGAGCATGTCCAGAGGGTCAAAAACCTCTCACTCTCTCAAGATCACAAGCTAGTCATATCTCCTCATCTTACCTCAATCTCAAGCGAGCAAGCTTGAGCTCCTACTCCTATGTCAGCCTTGTCTCATATTGCATAGCATCAGGGTCATCTATGGGGGCCTCTTCCTAAGAGAAGGTAGCGGTGCCTCATCTGAAGCGAATAAATCCACCACTATCACAATAGGCACAACCGGTGGGATCTCAACTGGCATAGCCAATGATGTAGTCTTTTGGGCTTGGAGTTGTTGAATCTCTGTATGGACGATCGTCATGTCAATGGGCTTCACTGTGATGAGGCTCTGCTGAACCCACCTCTCAAATGCATCTATGCAGGCATCCATGAGTCTAAGTCGGTCCTAAATAGCTGCGACCATGAACGCCTTCATAAGGCTCTCCACCTCCTAAATAACCTGGCGGACCTAGAGCCTTAACTTCTGCAATAACTGAGTCATTTGCGACTTAGTATGGTCCTGTCGCTGCACCAGGGCCTGTAGTGATTCCACAGACATGAATGCCATGCCTGCAAGTACGAATGGAGTAGGTGCGGACTCTAGGGAAGGAATATTAGTAGTGGGCCCCCTCTCCACATCTATCTCAGCCTTTGGGAGCCTCTCAGCAGTAGGTATAACAGTGGTAGTGGCAATAGAAGCCTAAGGTAGTGGCACTGGGATGAACATCTCTGGCATGGGGACTGGCGGTCGAGGTGCCCATTGGAGTGCCACCGGGTTATCCTCAGGCTTTATAAGGCTAGCATCTAAGGTCTTTTGAACCTCTACCTTCACATCCACATAGTGAAGAATCTCCACCCCTACCGCTAAGCATAGCTGGTAGATAAGACACGGGAAAGGGATGGTCGTGGATCTCTTTTGGGCTACCTCATAAATCTTCTCGGCAATCAACTCAACCCAATCAATGTCATAGCTAACTAAGATGCTGACACTACCTCCACACTATTTGGTGTCAAAGTGTTAACTACAAGTGTCGATCGGATCCGTGATCTAACTACTGCCCACTAAACTTTCGTGAGAAAACTGAGGGAAGCCATCACTATAGGCTCTGACAAAATAGTTATCCATGCAGAGTCGGGCCCCTGTGTTGCGATATAATTAGCAACCCATCTCATAAGTCCAGATTGTCGAACCAGGTCCCTCATAATACCTAAGTCTATGGTGTTCCCCACTCTCCAATCAAACTCTGTTGTAGACCTGGGGGCTGAGAACTCTAGCCCAAATAGCATCCAGAGGATGGTGGTCTTAGAAATATCCACTTGTCGACCTCTCACCATTACGTGTGTCAGTCTAGGCTGGGTAAGAGGCTTCTTCCCCTTGGGAAGAGTACTAAGTACCGTGGCGGCGTAGGAGGCAAACAACTCTTTGATCATTACTGGTGAGTACCTCCTTGAAAGTTCTTCTAGCCACTAGAGCCTGTATCGAGCAATAGTATCCTCGAGTCGTCAAACACTTTTGAGTCTAGTAGTGACGACTCGTGGCTCCTTAAAGATGGAACAAGTTGGTCAACCTTACTCATTCCTCTGAATATCCTCCGCATAGATGACCTACATGCCCTCGACGTACCATCGACTGGATCGTGCATCTGGAGAAGAGGATGGTGCTTGAGGGACTAAAGTGGACACAAAGTCTGAACCTTCCTCAGATGCAGACTTGGACCCTCCCTCGGACGAGGTCATTTGTACAAAGATATTGGCCCTATCACCTCCCTCATCAGACTGGGAGGACAGAGATCTATAGCTTGAGACTAGGCCTATATGATGGTTGCCCATGTCTGTCATGGCTCGATGTACAAGTCTGGAAGGATGCCAAGCTTCTCTATTGAGCCACTAGTCTCAAGAGCAGCCTCAGAGTCTATGGGCTCGCCTTGCAACCGCCCCTGCATGGCTCTAATCTTATCACATCTTGATTTTAGGGCCATAGTACCTGAAAAGCACACATTTAGTACACATTATTAGCCCTATAAATCAATCAATGAGAAATAAAATCATGATAGAATTGGGTATACAGGGATCTACGAGGGTCCCTTTACGAGCTGTAGAAAGGACTACGAGTCGTAAAGGTCTCTCGTAGAAGCAGTGTCTAAAATTTTAAAGTCACTAAAATAATCTACAATTCCAAGTAAGACTAGTAGAATACTCTACGAGTCGTAGACTGGGTCGTAGATGAGACTCTAGATCAAGTCTCAAACAGGTAGGCTCCTACGAGACCTATCTACAAGTCATAGAACAATCTATGACTCTTAAAAGATCTCTCCTAATGACATCCCAGAAATTTTGGTTTCTAGATTTTCCAATGAGGGGTACATACAGTTCGTGGATTGATCGACAGGCCATAAAAAACCCTCATGAATTGAACTTCCAGACTCTTAACTTTTCTAGGTTCATCATATAAGTCCTATATCGACTTTTTTTCATTATTATATCAACATCGAAGCAATAATGCACACATCCCAACATAATCTCATGTACAAAATCATCCACACATGTAATTATTCAGAATTAACCCTATTGAAAGCAATTTAACATATAGTCCTAATGGTTCAACCATTTTTTGATAATTATATCGACATACACAATTTCGTACAATCCAATGTTAACATTTTCAATCAATTTTGTACAACTCATGGGCATGTGACATTATTTCAACACAATTCAGTTACCCAAACATTTTTTGGCTACCAAGTTCAATTTTAAACATAGGCAAGCATATCGAATTCATGAATGATCACTAAATTTTAAACCTAAACAAGACCAACACATATCATGAACACTCTACCCATCATATGCCAATAAAAATTAACATTAAATTTGATAATTTAGGGGTGTAAAATTAGAAACTTACCGAAAATAATGTGAAAATGAGTGAAAATTATGGAGGAGTTGAAATGGAAGCCGAAAACCCCTAGCTTTGGGTTCACTGGAAAAGTGGCCGAAAATGGGTGGGTTTGCTAAAAAAACTGGTTGGACTGACTTGGGGGCACAATAGGTTAGGGTAATTTTTGAACTTTGTGTGAGAAGGGTCAAATTTTATTTGACCCCAAATTTATTTGTTGATCGAGTTCGTTCATTAGAACTGGGGTTGGGTCTACAAAACCCTGATTATGGATCGTAGCATTTCTATGGCTCGTAGATCATGGTTTCGTAGGAAGCCTCAAACCCTAGTTTGGGGCTCAAGTTTTATGGCCCTATTTACGAGTCATATAACGAACTAAGACTCATAAGAAGGTTTGTAGAACCCCTCGACACTTAGTCAAAAACATGGAAAACTTACCTGGGGTCCATGAGCCACATTCACGGCCTGTAGTTTGTTCTACGGACCGTAAAGTTGGCTCATGGACTACAGTGCACAATCGTTTGATCACTAGAATGTTCTAAGAGATAGAATACGGGTCATACAATGATGTATGGCCTCTATAATCAGCCGTAGATCCACTCCTTCCTGTCTTTTTATCCCAAGATGGCTAACTTGGTCTTGCTCCTACAGAACCTGCAAAAACACACTGTTACCCTATATGTGATCATTCCAATATCCACACATTACAACTAAATTATTGAAAATAAAAACTACCTAGCACTCCAAAAGCTAAAAGAAATCAAACTAAACTATCCTATTACACCAAATAACTTGGGTTGCCTCCCAAGAAGCGCCTGATTATTATCACGGCACGACGTGGAATCCTTGATTACTTAGACTCCATCAATCACCCATACTTCTATCTTTAGCTCATCTGGCCTCTTCATTGATTGATAGATGTTGAAGATAACTACTTTGTCATTCATTCTGAACTTGAGTTGGCCTGATTCCATATCCACCAGGGCTCGCCAAGTGGTTGGGAAAGGCCTTCCCAAGATGATTGGGACTTCAAAGTCGACCTCTCAATCTAGTATCACAAAGTCTGTAGGGAATATGAATTTGTCAACTTTGACGAGGATGTCTTACAGTATCCCTACATGCTTCTTCACCATAAATTCAACCATCAACAGTCTCATGCTCGTCGGGGTAGGGGCCGCCAGGCCAAGTTTCTTAAATATCACAAGGGGCATCAAATTAATGGTAGCACTGAGATTATATAATGCCCTTGCAAATTCAACATCACCTATGGTTCAAGGAATGGTTAATGCTCTGGGGTTTTCTCGTTTCTGCATCAAGGACCTTGTGGAAATTGCACTGTAGTGTTGGAGCTCTTGAGAAAGCTCCTGACTCATAGTATGCTTCTTTGTGACCAAGTCCTTCATGAACTTTGTGTACTCGATTATTTTCTCCAATGCTTCAAGCAGAGGGATGTTGATGGAGAGTTGTTTCAACATGGAGAGAAAATGCTTGAACATACCTTCCTACTCCTTTTTCTTGAGTCTCTAAGGGAATGGAAGAGGAGGTCTAGGAATGGGTTTTACCTTCTGTGGCATTGGCGCTGCATCACTCTCCCCATCCTTAGTATGAACATCTCCACCATCAGTCTACTCACTCTCAATCATCCCCTCACGAATAGCATCATCAGTTGGCATTAGAGGATCAATGGTCTACTTTCCATCGTGCATCGTGACTGCAATATACTACCCCTTATTATTAGGATTTTGAACTGTATTGTTGGGTAATTTACCTTTCTGGCACTGGTTCAGTTGAGCTGACATCTGACCAAACTTCTGCTCAAGCTGCTTGATAGCCACAGAATGAGACTCAATATTTTGATTAATGCTAGAGATGTCAGACTTCATCCCCTTTAGTGTCTCATCGTGAGCGTCAGGAATTTTTAGCAGACGATCAAACTTCTCCTCTATGCGAGATGTGCCAGCACTAGAATCTTAATTGTGCGGTGGAACATATGGACCATTTCTGAAACCATATCTGCGACCCAATCAACATCTCTATCTTGGCCTCTATTCCTGTCATAATAGCCTTCTGTGTTGTTGTCTTTGAAGGCTTTATCTCTCCCAAATTTCTGACCTTGGTTCCCTTGACCTTAGTGCCAAAAGTCCTAATTGGACCCTTGGGTATTGGTTCGTAAACCTGCTATTTTATCAGCAACAAAACACATGTCCTCCTCATAATAGGGTTTCTCGTACATGGGTGGTAGTAGAGGATGATAAGATACTATATTTACTCGTTCTAGATTTTGTTTCATCAATAACTCCATGTTAGTATTAATCCGCATAAGTTCTTGGGTCACTTCCTCACTTGCTTGTGTCTGCGTTGGACTAGTACAGACTGAGAATGAGCTCTTTATGATAGACTTTTCCCTCATTCCCCATGCACAGTTTGTTTTGACCACTCTTTCAATCCTCTCGGCAACCTTCTAGAATGGACGATCTATAAATGGTCCTTCCATAAAAGTCTCAGTGACTGCTTGTCCATTCTCATCAAGGTTTATAGAAGATCTCCAACAGGTCTTCTTGAACAGTCTTATGGCAAGGGACACGCCTGAAACACTTAATAAATCTCTCAAATATGGTATCGATTGAATCACCAGATATTTTCTCAAAGTTGTTAATCTCAGACTTCAAATTTAGCTTTTTCGAGATCGAGAAGAACCTTTCCAAAATGGTATTTTGCAATTTTTCCCAACTAGTAATCGAACTCTATGGGAACTCAAATAACATAATATTGCATTGCTTGTGAGAGAAAGTGGGAAAACACTGAGCCAAATGGCATATAAGGATAGGTTTTGATTTCCCATCATACTCTTACAGACAAACACAACATTCTGTAGATAGTTATATAGATCCTCTGATGGTAAACCCGCGAACAACCCACGATTCTGCAACATCTACAACAGTCCACTCAACACGACAAACTTAGTGTCATCCGGTAGTAGAGGTAACATAATTGCTCGCTTGACATCCATTACCATAGGGTTAAGTCGATATTAGTTTCATAGATTTAATATGGTTTGCTGATCCTATGGTCGTGGATTAAGTAGAGCTGGGTTGTCATTATTCAGATTGAGTGTTGCATTCGCTGCATCAACAATAGTGTTCGCATTATCCTGGTCCATCCTCCTTAGTGTTCTTAAGATTTCTGGGTCAAATGAAGTCAAGGGATTGCCTCATCTCTGAGTGTTGTGCATACATTAAACATGGATGCTAAAACTAAACAAAAACAACAAGAAAAGTAAAATTAGGAAAATAAGGATTAATCCCCGAATTACTTGAACTAAACAAGTTTAGTCGTATTCTTGGCAACGACCCTAAAATACATGATGTCGCTCAAGCTATACCTCTTTTTAAGGTTAAAGTGGTCACCTTCAAGTAAATAATCTAATTGAGGTTAGGGTTGAATCACACAGGGAATATGGTAGACTCCAGAATAGTTCAATTGCAAAGTGAGATGATTAACCAACTTATCTCCCAAGAAAGGGGGGGGGGGGGTCTTACAATAAGTAAAATAAATCTTGACTAATGCAAGTGTTAAAAAGTCAGAAGAAGAGTTAACTAGAGTGGTGTGTTCTCCATGAGTCCCTAACTTAGTATTGTCATATAATTGTGGTCTTTTCCAATGTGTAGACGTAGGATGGTAAGTTGAGTTTACCTAAACCCTTGATCCAGCGTAGAGGTACATTTCACTAACGGATTTTATCCATCTCTACAGTGTGACATTACTAAGCCTTACATATTGTCCTAATACAGCCTCCCTTTGATCAAGTATGGTTGATTAGACAAGAACAACTCAATGGAATCCTATTAATTATCCTCTTTTCCTATTCATTACCTCCTTGATCCGACAAGTAACACTAGTCGGGTTCTAACATTGGCTTTCCATTAAAAAGCAGTTAAAGTGAAGAGGAATAACTAAGATATTCGTACACACCTTCCAAGAATTACAAATTATCTGATTTTACCTTGTTAGTTCTTCATGGTTCCCACACCCCTAGTTGTGGATTTAACTAATCATAATTGGTGTAGATGCAAGAATCATGATATAGAATAGCATAATTGAGCACTTACACAAAGGAGCTGATGAACAAGAAATCCAACTCTTCAATTAAAAGCAAAATGAGAATCAAGACACAAAAGTTATTTTTCTCTTTCTAAGATTACTAAAAACTATGAACTAGTACGAACTCTCTGGAAACTTAATGAAAAAAACCTAAAACCCTATTTATAATGTCTAAAATACAAAATCAAATCAGATTAGGAAAATAATGTCGGCACATTCTATGGGCAAGTCTACGACTCATACTCCACTTCACGGCTTGTATGTCAAGGTTTCGTGGACTTCAACTGGAACTTGAAGATCTCTTCTATGAGACCCATCTATGGGTCGTATAAGATTATACGACCAGTGGAGGGTTTCTTCTGATGGACTTTTGATGTCGCTTAAACCACACCTTCTTTTTAAGGTAAAACAGTCGTTGTCAAGTAAATAAGCTAATCGAGGTTAGGGTTGATCCCTCAGGGAATATGGTCGACTCAAGAATTAATTCAATGTAAGTCAGGATGATTACCCTACTTATCTCCTAAGAAAGGAGGGTTTTGTAAAGTAAAATTAACAAAATTAAATTAATGTAGGCGATAAGAAATCAGTAGAAGAACTAACTAGGATAATGTATTCCCCATGAATCCCTGAATTGGTATTATCGGATAAATACAACCTTTTTTGGTGTGTAGGTGTAGGACAGTAAGTTAGGTTTACCTAAACCTTTGATCCAGTGAATAGGTAAATTTCATCACGAAACTTGATCTTCTCCATTATGTGACATTACTAACCCTTACTTTTTATCCCAGCACAACTTCCCTTTGATTCAGTTCAGTTGATTAGATGAGAACATCTCAATCGAATCCTGTTAATTACCTCTTTTCTAATTCGTTACTTCCTTGCTTTGGCAAGTAACACTAGGCAAGTTCTAATGTAGGCCTCTGTTAAAAAACAGTTAAAGTGAAGAGGATTATTTAATACAACCTAACACACCTTCCAAGAATTACACAATATACAATTTTATTTTGTTAGTTCCTCATAGTTTCCACAATCCTAGTAGTGGATTTAGCTATGCATGATAAGTATAAATGCAGGAATTATGAAGTAGAGTAACATAATTGAGAACTTACACAAATGAATATAAGAATATGAAATCCAACTCTCCGATTAGAATCACAAGGTTGAATTAAAAACACACAATAATGTTTTTCCACTCAAAATATGATAAATCTTAAGTGTATTCTCTAAAACCTTGTTCAGACTTCGTGACTCCTAAGAAAATTAATGAATAAAACCTATTTATAATGTGTAAAATATAAAACTAAAATGGAATAGGAAAACTGTGTCAACATACTCTACGGGCAGGTTCACGACTCGTGCATCAATCTACGGCTCGTATGTCGGGGTTTCGTGGACTACAACTAGATTCTAGAGACTACTTCTATGAGACCTTTCAACGAGCTATGTAAGATTCTACGGCCTGTGGGGGCTTTCGTCTGATGACCTTTCAGAACATCTCCACTTTCTGATCCTGAGGGCACAACCACATTCTATGACTCATGGATTGATCTATGACTCATCCGATTCCTTCATAGAGTTTAACTCAGGAATTCATCTCTCACTGGAAATTTCTATGAGACCCCATCTACGGCTCGTGAACTATTCCATGAATCGTAAAGGGTTCTGTGGATCATCAAAATTTACTGCTTTAGCACACTTTGCCCAAAAAGTATGCCAACACTAAAATCCTGCAAAACAAACATAAAACATAATCAAACCTACTAACATCTCTATGAAAATAGACAAATATTCCATGTTTTAAGCGTCAAAAGTGCTATATTTCAGTAACACATCAACTTTCAACACTTTCTAATCCTTAGGGCACGACTGCAATCTACGACTCATGAAAATGATCTGTAGCTCGTCTGCATCTCTTGTAGAGTCTTTTCAGTAAATCACCCTTCACTAGAAATTTCTATGAATCCCCTTTTATGACTCATGAACTATTCCACGACCCGTAAAGGATTCCATGGATCACCAAAAATTGCTATATCAACACTCTTTGCCCGAAAAACCATGTCAACACTGTAATCCTACAAAACAAACTCAAAAACACATCAAATATACTAATATCACTTTGAGAACACACAAAATTCCAAGTTTTAAGCATCAAAATTATTGTATTTCGGTAGCACATCAGCCATACACTGACCCTCGTTCTTAGGATTTTAAATTGTATAGATGACAACGTACCTTTCTGGCGTTGGTTCAGTTGAGTTGACATTTGACCGAGCTGGTGCTCAAGCTGCTTGGTAGCCATAAAATGAGACTCAATCTTTTGATTAATGTTAGAGATGTCAGACTTCATCCCCCTTAGTGTTTCATCATGAGCGTTAGCTTTCTTCAGCAGACGATCAAACATCTCCTAAATGCGAAATGTGCCAGCACCAGAATATCGATTGTGCAGTGGAACATATGCAACATTCTTATAGCCATCTCTACGTCCCAATTCAACATCTCTATCTTGGCCCCTATTTCTACTGTAGTACCCTCCTCTGTTGTTGTCTCTGAACGCGTCATCTCTACCAAAGTTTTGACCTTTGTTTCCTTGACCTTAGTGCCAAAAAACCAGATTAAACCCTTGGGCATTGGTCTGGAAACCTGCCATCTCATATACAACAAAACAAGTGTCCTCCTCATAATAAGTTTCCTCATACATGGGTTGTTGTGGAGGCTGATGGGATACTGCATTTACTTGTTGTTGGTTCTGCTTCATCAACAACTCCACATTAGTATTAATTCGCACAAGCTCGTGCATCACTTCTTGACTAGCTCCTGCTTGTACCGAACTAGTGCTAACTGAGAATGAGCTTTTGTAGTATCTTTGTCCCTATTCCCCCATGCATGATTCATCTTGACCACTCTTTCCATCTTTTGTGTGACTTCCTGAAATAGATGATCTATGAAAGAGCATCCCATGATAGTGTCAGCAACAGTCTGGCTATTCTCGTCCAAGGCTCTGTAAAAGATCTCCACCAGGGCTTCATCAATAATTTTGTTGTCTAGGACACTCCACAAGCATTTAACAAATCTCTCCCATGTGGTACTGAGTAAATCACCACACACCTGCTCGAAGTTGTTGATTTATGCTTCCAACTTCAACTTCTTGGGAAGAACCTCTCCAAAAAGGCCCTCTACAATTTTGCCCAAGTGGTGATTGAACTCTGTGGGAGCTTAGAAAACCATAGTGTTGCATTTCCTGTGAGAGACAATAGGCAAACACGGATCCCAATGACATACATGAACAAATTTTGATTTACCATCATGCTCTTGCATACAAACTGTCACGACCCAGTTAGGGGGTCTAGATGTGACATGGCGAAAGAGGACCCGAAGGCTCTCGATCAAGCCATCACAGTACCACACTAACCATTTACTCAAATAATGCGAAAGCATAACACATAATTTAATGGATTCAAAATTTTCAATAACAAAGTTAATATACCAAACATGATCAAATATCAAACTTTAGTCATTTATACGATACATAGATAGTCAAAGTCAACAAGTCAACACATAACATAACAAGAGTGTCATAGGTCCAACACATGCCTCTAATGGAGTGACGGGGCCACGACAAGTCCGGGCTCACCCTCAAAAGTCAAACTAAACAAACCTTGTTATATCCCTCTTCATACCATGCCAGCAAAATAATTCCTTCAAGTCTTGATGCATTTTAGTAGAACCTGGATGGATCGAATACTGAGAATTATGAGCTTCTTG
>JBCEWC010008708.1:0-19617 GCA_038996855.1 Solanum aculeatissimum | reverse complement strand
TTATTCAAAGTTTGTTTGAAATTAAAGCTCAATATTTAATTCGTATTGTGGAGGGTAAAAATTGGGTGTCAACAATAATACACTCAAAAATTGAATATAGTTTGACTATACATGCTTATATAGCGAATAACTATTTTTTTGGTAATTATTTTAGCCTAATGGCCATGTGCCATAATTAATGTAATCGGTGACGAAGTCAAAATATTTTTTTATGAAATTTCAAAATATGAAAAAGAAAACATATGAATGAATCAAAGAAATTTGATATTTACTATATACATACATAAAAATAATTTAATTATATATAAATATTATAATTTTTTATCAAAAAGGTTCGGATGAACCCTAACACCACGGTAGCTCCTCCCTGCATATAAGTAGAAGACTGCCTGATAAAAAGGTCAATTAATTGACTGAAAGCTACTAAATGCAATTATATATATTAAGAGTAACACTCTGTTTGAATGATTGTTATGTGTTATTTCGTCTTTGTTATGTGTTGTTTCATAATATATTGTATTATATTATGAAATTTAAATAAACAAACATCGTGTTTAAATTACACTCCATCCATTTTACAATAAGTGATTTTTTTCCTTTTAAATTTGGTTTAAAATAAGTGTTTTTTAAATAGTCAAAAACAAAACAAGAAGTTATTAATTGTTGATTTCCAAATTTACCCTTGTCCAATAAATTATCTCAACAAATCACTCTTTAGGATAAATACATTTTAATTGAATTATTCACTCTCTTTATGATACACATATTACCACTTAGAGTTAGTTATATATATTTCAAATTTTGTATTTTCAATTATTATTTTATGTAATTCTTTTTTGTATTGTAATACTGAGAGTATAATAGGCTTGTTGTAATTCAAATGTAATTTAAATAATTAAAATACATGCCTTTTTTGTCCAAGAAGATTATAAATATGTCTATATGAAGAGGTTATGAAGACTTTGAGTTGTACAATATTCTTTTCTTAAATGAAGTGTTAATTAGTATTGTTTGTCCCAAGTCTACCCCACCCCCACCCCACTCACAGCCCCATCTATAGATTTTTTATTTATTTATTCATATAACGCTTCTCGACAGTTAAACTGCATGAATTTTGACTAATATTTAAGATATATTTTTTCGTTATATTACTATTTGAAAGATTACAACTTATAATATACTTTATTTGAATTATAAATTTTAAATTTAAAAATATTAAATTATTCTTATTCAATTGTGCTCGAAAAGTTAGTTGAATTGACTTTTATGAAGCGAGATTTGATAAATAAAGAAAATGAAAAAAATACTAAAAACTAAGTTAGAAATTCACTTTTTTTTTAGGTTATATTTTCCAAGAAGTTATTTTCTATGGATAACATTTTTCTTCTTATCAAGCACACACTCAATATATTGCAACCACTTATAGTGTTAAACAAATTAAATTAATGTTTTTAATTTATGTTTAGAATTAAATATTTTCATAAAAAAAAAATAGAATGAAATGAACATTAAATATTGTTTGGGGGATCATGAAGAGGAAAGAAATGGTTCCATTTAACAATTTGAAATTTGAATGAAGAAAATAATCCTATAAAAAAATTATTTTATTTTCTTATTTTACATGTAAATATAAATATCTTTTGCCAGATCAGATCAAATGTCCTTTACAAATCAAGAGAAAGTTTGTATTGACTGTCATTTTAGAATCAAATTATTAATCGAGAATATTTTGATTTAATTTTACATATTTTAAGAATATGTTTTTACCCTTTTTTGTATAAAGAAACAAACATATAAATAATAGAAAAGCTTAATATCAAAATAGTGTGTATATAGACATTATCTATACTTCGTTATAATTGGGAGGTTATTTTCGATAAATTCTCAACTTAAAATAAGATGAAAAAGAAGCAGTAATAACAATAAAATAACAAGATAAACGAATCGAAAGAAACAATGAGATGAGACTAGAGATCTAAGAATAAACAACTTAAAAAATAATAATCTATTACTCCTTGTATCGCGAAAAATTAAAGAAACACACTCAACAACCGACTACCTCTCCACTCCAATACTTGACATCCACATCCTTCTATCAATGACTATGTCCTCGATAATCGGATGTGATAATTTATTTGGTGAATTTAATCCACTTCTACCTGTTGACAAACAAGAGTTACCAATAAATACATTCACAACCCAATTAGGGCTAGGCTCATGAAGTCATCTCTTTATTTTTTAATTGTTTAGATTAATTCTGAAACCTCTCTCCCTTATTCCTTTTTATTTCTTCTTCTTCCCTTGGAAGATTTATTACTAGTTTGGAGTGATTATAACAATGAACTCTTATATTTGTACGTGTAATTCCCATTATCCGTATCAATACAATATGGCTTCATTACACAATGAATATCTTGCATTGTAATCAATTGAGTCCAAAATTCCTTGATACCATATTCTTTCATTACTCACAACTTAAAAGTGCCCTTGTGCTGACATATTATTACATGTATGATAAAAACAAATCATTCCTTCCAATATTGAGTTAATGTTATGTAAGTTACTACATATATTAATGCAAAAATTACACTGAGAGATACTAAATTTAAAAAATTACAAAAAAAATAGCTCTCGTTGTATAGACATGTATAGTCGGTGTATATTTGTATATCATAATGTATATTTTGTGTATAACCCATGTATAAGTAATATACATTGTATAGAAGTGTATACTTTCTATAACTTTTGACAAACCATATTGTATAGTCATGTATAGTTTTAATGATTTTGGGCTATTTTTTATGTAAATAAAACATGGGTTACTTTTTTTGTAAACATTTTACTTTTTTGTATATATATATGTAATTTCCCTTATATTAATTAGCGTAATGCAAAGGATAAAGAAAGAAAATAAATAAATAAATAAATACGGTACATGGGAGATGAACATACATAGTTATTCCAAATGAAGGTTTTCTTTAAGTGAAATGTAATGACATTCACATATGTTTCTCAAAAAAAAAAAAAATTACATCTTGTTCTTTGCAACTCCTTTTGAAATCTTATATAAAGAGGGTGTTTGGTGAACATAAAGATACACCAAAAACAAAAGAGAAAAAAAATAACTCCCTCCTTTCTTCTTCTTGAACATTTTTTTGGGCAATTGGTTTTTGGACAACCTCCAAACTTTCAGCCACGAGTGCACGTGTTTGAGAGTAATTGTGGAACCTTGGGGAGCGACCGGCTTGAGTGATTTGCACCGGAATCTGGCCGAAATCGCTTTCAAGGCAGTGACTTGCCACGACACAGTGTTTATGATAAGTTATTTAATTCTAGTCTAATATCAATATTGTAGTATTTTTTCCAACATGAACCACCCATTTTCTATGACGAGTAGTATTTTTTCCAACATGAACCACCCATTTTCTATGACGAGTATCTATGATCTATTAAACATTTGGTTCAACTATGGTATCTTTTCATACACCTCATCAGAGCTGTCTCAATAAGTTTGGGGCTTAAAGTTAAACGTGATTTTTTTTTTAATAGTTGACATATATAAATTGAATAATTAAAATATATTCAGTATAATCCTAAAGAATAAGATTTGAAGAGATAAGATATACAAGCAGGTTAACTGCAAGGATCTTATAATCATCACTAACTGTGTCATACCCCAATCTATACACATGATATAACAGTGGAAATTTTGGATGGGAAAGTAATGTTGATTCTCTTGTGGAGGGGTTCATAGCAAAAGGTGTTATCGAGTGAATCAGAATAACCAATCCATCACCAGAATAATATATTTTGGAAAGTCTGGTTTGCAGCTCGAAGGGCAATCAAGTTTTTGTTCATCTTCAACCATTTGAACTATCGATAAAGAAGAACAATAAAAATTAAAACACATCATTTTTCTTATGAGTGACAGATTTGGGTAATAAGAAGTTTTCAGGAATTTTGGTCATTCTTGGTATGAATGTGATGTTTCATCTTAAAGTAGGGATCAACGATTAATGTCTTCCAAAATTTTAAAACACATTTGAACCGAAAAAGAGATCATGGCAACAGGTAACATATTGAGGATCTCTGTAATTATATCCTCTTGGAAGTGAATACCCCTAACCTATATAGGACAAGTGAAAGTGAGTTCTTTAACTAGGATGACCCTGGAAATTCAAGACATCTAAGAGACTAAGACAATGATTTCTCAATTACACATGAAATGTGTGAGGGAATCTAATGAATGTCAGTTATTTACTGTGTTTTGATTATCGTACTATTCTATTATTCACGTGTTAGTTATTATCTTCTCTACATTATTTTCTTTTTCTTTGTACTTGAATTTGTTGCACTCGACCCAAGAGTTTTTTGAAAATATTTTCTCTACCTCATCATAGTACTAAGATTTGCGTACACTTTATACTAATTTTTTCCTCTTTGGTTATACTCCATAAGTTGTGAGGATTAGTTTTAAGTTTCTTACCACAGCCTGTTTTATTTAGAGAGGAATGATTTTCCTGTCCGACAATCGCCATTTCACTTACTATTACTTCTTGCTAAAAAGAGAGATTGAGAATCTCGAGAACCTAAGTAAAAATATATGCAGAAGTGAGTGTACTCTAAGGTTCTTGTTTCTCCCCCTTTTTACCTAACAACATAAACACTATTTTTCATTGGGTCAAAGTCAAAAATCTGATGAATAGAAGAAAAGGATATAAGAAAAATAGGCTAACGACTTGACTATAGTATAGGTTGGGTGTTTCTTTAGGCAGTAAGCACCAAATCAAGGCAAAGAGTTGGCTGATTAGACATTGTTGTTAGCTTTCGTTTACCAGCACTTAGGTATTCTAAATTTTTATGACATGTCTTTCTAGTTCCTGTGAACATCTTTTCTTAATTTATTAAAAAGAGCATCTCTAACCGATGAAAAGTGATGGATGTCCACTACCAATCATTCCTGCTCCGATAACACAATCTAGATGGAGTCAGTAGTTGGGCACTGGATCAGTCTGTCCAGAAATATGCTAATTGACTACTCCTCCATCACTTTCGCCTATTCGTTCTTAATCAAAGTTCTCGAATTCAAAATTCACACACAGAAGAAGAAACTTCTTGTTTTGGAGTTTGTGTTAGTGTTACTCCCTTGATGAATTTACGTGAATTCAGATTAATCGACTCAACGATTAAACGAAAAAAAACAGAGAGAATAGGCAGGGTACTAAATGATCTCTATAAAACTTAATACTTAGTACTTAATACCTATATATACAACAAAAAGCCAAAGCCTTTCATACAAAAAAAACAAAATTGAAAACAAAAAGTCATTGAGATTTCCATGGAAAACACTTAAGATTAGAGCAAGAACCATCCCAATTAGCTTTACACAAATCTTGATTTATTTCTTGTCCAAAATTTTCACCATCACAACACTTGCAAACCATTCCAAGAGTCTCAAACATCTTCAAATTCTCTACTGATGAAAACTTAGTAATATGTTGTTGTTGTTGTACAGCAATTGGCCTTGCAGCATCTGAAAGCCCAAATCTTGATTCTGAGAAATTGATAATCAAAAGGGATAGTAACAGAAAATGAACCTTAAATGATGACATGTTTGTGTTTTTTTTTCTTGTTTCAGACCTATGGGGAAAACAATCTATTTATATGCTGCTAATGATTATAAAAAGCAGAAGACAAATAAATAATTATATATAATACAAGATGCATGTTCTTAGATGTTCCTTGTGGAGACTTTAGTGGAAAGTGACATTTAAATTAATTTTTATTTTTTTTTAATAGATAAAGTCATATTTAAATCTAGAATGTGATCACCGTGGTGGATATAAGTATTTCTCTATTTTTAATCAGAAGCAGAAAACATAGCCAATCAGTGGCGAACCTAGGGAGCGGGAGGGTGTTCTCCCCGCTATCTTTAAAAATGTACATATAATAGATTTTGAATTTCCTAAACACAAGACTAGAGATCGATTCAATGGTTAGGAAATTCAAAATTCACCTATCTTAAGCAATAGATTTTTACTTTTTAAACCTTCTTAATTAAAAGTCGTAGATCCATCACTATAGCCAAGTGGGTGGAAGGAGTTTATCTGAACTCCCTTCATTGTTTACTTCTTTATATTTTGAATTTCCTTAGCAAAAAATACTAACTTCACCACTGATCAGAGATATAAAATATAAGTCTCGACAACACTTTATCTTTCAAAATGAAAGTATTTTAGCATGAATCAAAATTAATGAGGCCTCAAAGCAAATACCGAACATCGAATTGAATGAAGAAAACAAAAAACCTACCCAAGTTGGCTGTTTTTAATCAAGTTTGAAAGGTACATGAAAGGCATTGATGTAGGGCTTCTAGATATGAGATTTTGGATAACAGGACAGAAAAAGTGTGGGCTCCACACGTTTATAAAAGGTCCAATTTTCATACCTACTAAATTACTATGATGTTTGTTTAACATGTGTAGGAAGTTTCCTTTGTTTATATTATAGTTAAAATTAAGTTTTCTCTAAAAAATACCGCCCTTCTAGATTCAATTGCTTGTACTAATAATACACATAAAACAACAAATAAATAACACTCTTTATTATATATATAATAATTGACAAAACAATTAATTAGATAAAGTTATTACGATAGATATGAAATTACATCAGATATATTATTATTATTATCTTTTTTGGATAAAATTGTTATTCTACTGTGTATATGAGATAATATATCTTGTCACTAAAGTATAAATAGTGAGATGAATAATCTCATGACTACGTAATATTTTTGACTAAACTCTTAATAAAATAAATAATTTTATATTTTATCCTTCGATTATTATTACGTATACCTCACGTTAATTGACTGAAAGAATCTAAGTAGGATGAAGACAGTAGTAAAGTAATTATTAATCCAAATTAACAAAGTAGATCAATTATTGTGGAGGTAGGTTCCTAGATACTCGTGGTGTATGCAGTAGGTTGGATTTGCTGAACTACATGTTTCTTTCAAAGTTATAATATGACTCAAAAAGAGAAATTTCATCAAGAAATATGCAAAATAAAAGAAAATAGAACGGACTAATAAGAAAATACTACTGCAAATAAAAAGAAATTGGATTAATTTATATTAAGTTTCAAAATTTGAGTTGATGAGTACATGAGAAAAAGGGTAAAAATATAGATGGAGTGATACAACAATTTTGAACTACTGCAAAGTTGTTTCATAATTTTCAACTGAGGATAAACTTAGCACGATTGACAAATAAGCCAATCAAAGGTGGAAACATATGTAACGACACAAAAGTTTTGAACGATAGCAAACTTGTTTCATAATTTTTTATTGAGCGATAAATTCGACGCGATTGATATATAAGGTAAAAGAAAATTAATAATTTTTTAAATAAGTGACAAATTTGACACGATTGAAGTAAATGGCAAAATAGAAAGGGTATGTATAAAAATTGAAGTATATAACGTGGACGGCAGGATTCGAACCTGCGCGGGCAGAGCCCACATGATTTCTAGTCATGCCCGATAACCACTCCGGCACGTCCACAAGTTGGTGACCTGCTTGTTTTTGATAATTTATAAACTACATATCTCTCTTATGTGATATTCACTCACATATATTTGGTTTTGTTGTTATATTACAAGTTACTTCACAGATTATTTGACATAAAATGGATAATAGATTAGTTTCACAAAGAAGTGTCAGATGGATTGAGTTAATAAATAAATAGGCTGCTAATTTGTTCAAAAGCTATTTGAATTTAAACAATTTTTTGTATGGTTTATTCCTATTTTAGAGTGATTTTTATTTTTTGACCCCTTAAATATGTAATTTTTGTGTTTTGTCGTTATGGCTTATTTAATAAAAATAGATAGGACAAAGTAACTTTAATTCTGTAGGCACAACTAATATCGCATGTAAAAAATTGATAACTCCCAATCTGGGATGCTATTAAGCACATTAATAACTTTGATTAAACATCATTTTATTTTACTCAGATCTTTCAAAAGATGACATTGGTACGACAAATTACACAGCAAACCACCTAATATCCTGTCATGTTTCAGCCTCTGGAGAACGTCCAAGACTGATTTAAAAGTAGGAAAAACTTTGTACACACCGTTGCCTAACCTGAAATACTCCATCTGCAGTTTACAAGACGAACAAAACAGTAAAACAAGACAAAAGTGTATCTGAGTTGGTTGTGTCTTTCATTCTAGGCTATATGAAGTCGGAATCGCCACCGAAATGCGGGAGATCTGGATGAGGCCTCCCTCCGCCTCCAGGCCTCCTTGGGTCCCTGCATGTGATTTTCAGATGACATTATTAACGACGCAAAATAACTTAATTGTCTTTTCAGAAGTACCATTATTTTCAGTCAACAAAATAATTGCTCAATGTCAGAATTTCAAACTACCTGATAAAGCGACCTGGTTCAAAGCCAGGAACATCTGGTGGACCATACGGATCAAAACGAGCACCAGGCGGAACACCCCTGTATGAAGACACAATTAAATCAATCTTATCTCTGAAACGGAAGAGAGAGAGAGAGAGAGAGACTCACGGCAGTCCTCCGGGTAAACGAGGATCCCCACCCATTCCACCAAAAAAACGAGGGTCATTAGGCCCTGCATCATAAAACACAAACAGCTCAGTTTGCAGAAGGCATAATTTGGAATTCTATAACTGAACTGGACAAGGCTGGTCACACACCTACAAGCATGCTCCCACCAGCTCCTGCTTCACCTCTATGATGACAGATAGGGTTGGTTGAGGGGGGAAACAAGATTTAGTTAGCATATAGAATTTAGAACACATGGACTGACAAGTGTCATTCACCATGAAAAATCAAACTACAAAAAAAACAACCAACCTGCTTGGGTATACTCCAGCACCAGGCCCGGGGAAAAGATCACTGCCACCAACACCAGGGATGGGAGGAACCACATACCTGTTAATCCAGGCAATTTAAGAAGTAAAAATTATGTGCCAGCTGGTCAATGACTAATACTACACATATTTCTGCTGACTAGCAAAAGTGCTGGTCGTACTTCGAAAACAGCCCAACCCACAATAAGGGACTTCTCCGATCACTACCTACTAGCAAGTATAACTTACTCTCCTATTCAGAAACTAAAAATACAGAGTAGTCTCCAGGTCTGTCTGCCTGCTCCCCCCTTAATCCCTAATCTGATTTTCATCGAGAAGATTATCCACGCAACATATAATAAGAACCTGTTTTATTAACCTCTCCCTACAAAATCTAAAGGGCATACATTCTTCCTTGCCTTACTAGTAACCACCAGCGAGTTACCAATAGAGTAATCATGGCCACAGCTGCTAGCACTAACAACTCATCCTAAAATGACTAACATGGGCCTACAAACAAATTAAATCTGGATTCCACTTAGCAAAATGGCAGAACCTCAAATAACAATGTCTTGCTTGTGGTCCACAAAACAACACCAAGATTTCCTAAAAACACATTTTGAGAAGCTTAAAAATTTTCCTTGTGTCAAACCTTGTACACATGAAATTAAGTTGTGCTTTAAGGAAAATTAATCATTGAGTAAAATTCGTCAATTATTTAACTTATTGGTTAGTATTTATAATCTAAACATGGAAAATTTCAAAAGTATTTGATGGAGAATTTCAAAATATAAAATTAGGAGTGCAATTATAAATTTCCTGTAGACTAATATGTGATTTATTGTTGGTAAGAACAATTTAAATGAGATTTTTGAATTATTTTCATAATGGGGAGCGAACCTTAATAATTAATTTTGTGGTCCCTGTTGTGCCTATATTTAATTAGAACTCGAAACCTAATTTTTCGGTAGAGAAGGAAAGAAACTAATTTTTGTCTGGGTTTTGTACAAGAAAAATATATCTATTAAGAGCTCAAACATTTTTTTTTAAAAAAAAACAAGTTCTTGAATAATATTTGGCCACCCATGTATCAAAAAATTTTGGCAATTAATTTGAGATAGCTGCTAAAGACTGCAAAGCTAGAGTCCAAATTGTTGAAAGATATTTGTACACACTTCGAGAGAGATTTTCTCCAGTTATATTCTAGCATGTTTATATGTCTACATGACCATATGTGTTGCCTATTCATGTAAGAAGTATGATTCTAAAATGCTTCCGTTGTGTATATTTACCAACATTATAGTGGCCGTCATTGGTAAGCCAGTAAAAGTTTATAGGAATCCCAGTGGCACAAATAGCATCGGAATATCAAAGAGCAAACTAGCTCTGACTTGGTTTTCTTTGGCTTGCAGAATCTTTTTCCATGACTAGGTGTGGTGCTTCCCTCTAGTTGGTTATCGTTAAGAGATCTCCTGATCTCCAGGTTGTTATGCTTTAAATGTTTTCCAGGATAAGGTTGTACTAAGTTCTATATATGGAGTAGTTCTTCAAATAGGAATTCACTAGGTTATTTTCATATGGAGTAGTTCTTCAAATAGGAATTCACTAGGTTATTTTCTTTTTCTATTTTGAGCATGAAAAGAAAGAAATGGCCTGCCGAGGAGATTTCAAAAAAACTCCAGCCTATTTTTTTTATTCACATCACAAAGTGCATAAACAAGGAAGCCCATCAGTCCATGCTAGTATCAATATAGCTCAAATTGCTAAAGGAACTATTTGGAGCAATTGAAGAAGAGGCATGGCCATCTAGGGGTCCAGATGTCTTCTCCAAGGCAAGTGGCTGCCGATATATATATGGACCCTTGAAATGTGTACTTGGAGATGAATAGCATCTGGGGCTAGGTTGTCTACTATCAATCAGTTCACCCTCCTGAGACCTCAAGGAAGAGAAAGAAAGTACAAAAATAAAGTACAAAAATCAAGGTCATATGGATAGAAGAAGTCGCAGGGATTCAAGAGGAAACTCACTACTTTCCTTTACATCTTTTGATGACAAACTTTCCTTTACATCTTTTATCTTTAACAGCTTGGGATCCTTCCGTGCTCTTCTTAACTTTTTCAAGGTAGAGCAGTATACACTCATATCTCACAGAATATGGGTTACACATCGATAGAAAGTGAATTCAAAGAATTTGTTTTCTTAAGACCTGAGAATCTACTGCCTGTGTCTAGGTATGAACAACCAATGAGATCAACATATATATCAACTGACAGGAATAACAATTAACTCTTTTATTTAGCATTACCCTGAGGGAAAAGAACCTTCAGGTTGATATGGGTAATCAGGTTGGCGTTCAACATTAGGCTGGTCATTGAGTCCTCCCTTTCCAGAACTGCATACAAGGAAGCATAGTTTATGAATTTAATGGTCACATCACTAAACCACAAATTGAAAAACAAGCCAATTACGTGTACCTTGAAGTTTGAGTAGAGGAATTTGACGTAGGAGAACCAGTATATTTGGTCAGGATTGCTTTGTTCAGTTCTCCTACCAATTTTCCCAAATTCTTAAACTGGGTGTTGTAGTTAGTTCCCCCATCCTCGACAATGTATTCCTCACCACTGCAAATTCCAAGATGGAACCATTAGAACATCCAGGATGTAATCCCAAATTAACTAGCAACTAGCAATGGAAAGAGAAAAAGATGCCTTCAGTTCCACCCTAGGTAAGGGGTGATAGGGCAGGCTGGGAGGGTTGCTGATGTAAAGATAGGAAGTTACTTGCCTTAGTTCAAGATGAAGAGGCTCGTTATCGCCATCCCTATATGCATCTATAAGCAGCTTATTGTTCATTACAAGGCACTTCACCAACACTTTTTTGGAGCTCTTCTCAGGCTTTGAATACACAAATGCATAACTATCCTCAAATTCATTCCAATGATCAATCCCCACCTCATCTACCAAAAAGAAAGAGACACAATCATTGCAAATATATATGATGTATACAAAGCATTCCAATAACAGAAATTTCAAATAACCTGAAAATCTCAAAAACAAAAATACAAAGAGGAAGAAAGTGGAAAAGGAAAATAAAAGGGATTATAAGGATATTAACAGAAAATGTAGCTTCCATCAATCTTTGACACCCATAAAGATGTATTACGAACAGACTTAAATCAAGGCAGATACTCCCTCTTTCAACTAGACAAGCACAGACTAAATCTTAAAAACCTAAACTAGGAGAGAAATTTTGTAATGGGCAGAAGAAACACCAAATGATGACAATTCCACTCAAAATAGCAACCTAGTAAACCTGTCGAGTCACTCCCAATGGTGATGGCTACAGTAACACTTAATACAATAAACATCCCACCAATATAGGACATTCCACTTTAAGAATGTTAATCGTTGACCAAAGCCTTGAGCTTCTACAAGAACAATCAGCAAGCACTCAGCTTATCCCACAAGTGCAGTTTGAGGAGTGTAGAATGTATGCAGACCTTTATCATTAATCAAAAGAAAACACTTTAATTCCAAAAACTCTTTTTTTCCTACGCACCTCACGGAATACCTGCCACGTACAATCAGTAACAGGTAACTCTGTTCAAGAATCACCTAATGTTTTTGTCTCCAATGGGATTCATTCTAAAAACTCTTACTCACATAAATCCCTGTCGGAATATCAAAAACCCAAAACAAAACCAAATAACACTAACAACTTAACCACTATCACACCTACTCAGGTCAACCCCCTACCCCCGCCCCCACCACAAAACCCCCCAAAACTCCAAAATAAAGGAAAAATTCTGAATGCCCAAAACTTCAAATTCGGTAATAGGGCAAATAAAGGTACCTGTTGAGGAGGAAGAAAGAGCATCATCGGTGGAAGCGGAAGGGCCAGTGGCATGGAGAACAAAGCCAGAAGCAAGGAAGGCAGCGTGAACAGCAAACGCTAACCTGTCGTGGAGATTACGAAAAGTGGGTCTTGCAGCCCGTATCACTGCCATAACAGATTGCTCCGTAGCCATTGATATAGAATTGATGATCAGAAGAAGAAGAACACTAGGCTTTTGACCTTTTGAACAAGTGAACTGAGAATATTTATTTAGTGCTTATGGAACAAGAAAAATAATTTAATTTTATTTGCCCTATTACCGAATTCGCGCATCTTCTCGTAGGGGTTTTCAGATTTAGTTTCAAAAAAGAAAACAAAAATAATTAAATTAATTTAATTTTAATTTTTTCCAAAATTTGACTCAAAAGAATAAAGTATTTATAGTTCTTACTTAAATTAGGAAAAATGATCTCTAATCAGGACAAAAAAGAAAGAAAATGCATTACTCATTTACTTGCGGAGCTACTCCTTTAGTAAGGGATTCAAATTGACGACAAGTTATATTGTTTATACATAATTAAAATATTTTTTTTATATGTTTATAGTAAATTCTTTCGACTAGTTTATATGGCTATCTTTTTCAAATTTTAAACTCGACTTTGCCACTATTCATTTACTCCCTTCAGTCCATATTGAGTAATTTGTTGGAATATTTTTTTGAGTTCAAGAAAATTACTGAAACTTTCTTTTATATTTATTCTTCTTTTTAGAAAGAATCTTAAATATTTTATATTTTTTATTGAAACAATTAAAAAATAATCAAAAAGATTACTTTACTTCTGCTCCTCCAATTCTCATATGGACAGAGGGAGTTCTTCTTTTAAAGAGAAAAAAGAAGGTTCAGTTTAGCCCCTTTAAGTTTTGTAAAATGGTTCAAATTTCTGGTACTCATTAATTGGGCAAAGGCTGAAATATCACTTAATTTTTTGATTTAGAATTGATATATTTCTCGTTATAAAAATCGTAAATTCTTACTATTACATAAATAGCTCAAATTGTTGATCGAAAATGGTACAAATAAAATATAACTTTTTTTTAGTTAATACAATCAATAAGATTTAAAAAATGATGTTAAGAAAATAGACTCCATAAAAATGAAAATATTCAAGGTCTCTCAACTGGGTTTAGGTCATCAAATTCGTTTAGTCATCCCTGAGATAGACAACAGCAATAACAATCCCTTAATGATCCTAATTTTCATTATTTGAATAATGGGTGGATGTCCAATAAATATTTTCATTTATCGTAACTTCTTTTTACTGACAAATAAAATTAAAAATATCACATCATATAAAATAATGATGACAATTTCAACCTAATATCATATAAAATAAACATAAAATTAAAGCTACTCTTAGAAAACTAAACATCTAGAATATTACTAGAAAGTATAGGACCTAAAAATAGCATACAAAACTAAAAAAAGATCTACTAATTGATCATATCATCAAGTAGATATTCTGTGTAAAACATCTATATTTTTATTTAATTTTTATACAACAAAAATTCCAAAATCTTTACAATTTTCTACCCAAAGGGGGTTGTAATAATTTTTCTAATATCCACTTAAATCATCACACTGGTGATAATGGAGCACTAGGGGAACTAGGTTGCACATTATTCTTCCTTCTAGTTGCTCTAATATAACAAAATATTGCCACAAAAAATGTTGTTGCTAATCCTCCAAGAATAACTCCACCTCCAAAAATTGACTTGTCTATTGAATGATGATGATGTTTATTAATCTTGATTTCATCATCATGATCTTGATCAACTTCACTAATACTTTCTTGTTGATGTGGAGAACCAACTAACACTTCTTTGGTAATATTGTGTTTTCCAAGTTTTCTAATTGAAGGTGATGGACTAGAAGAAGGGGAATTTTCATTAGCCATGACTAATGACACAAATGATTGTGTTAATATCAAGAAAAGAAGAAGAAATTTAGCCATAATTGTGTATTAATCTTGAAATCTTGATGATTTTTTTGCTTGTTGATCTTTAAGGCAATGTGTTGATGAGGTTTATTTATATAGATCTCATAATTACCATGTGGTTGGATGGAAAGTTCCATTTGTCTTTGATTATACAATTTTTTTTAAGAATAAAATTTAATTGTTGTTATGAAATTGTCTACAAAGTAGGGAAAATCAAAGAAGATGCACGTGAGACTTATAAAATATTTGGAATACCAACTGGATTAATTAATGAAGGGAACATGATGTTTCTTTGTAATGTTTGTGATGCATTTATTTTGAAATATTTTTGTGATAGGAAGCTTATAAATACTATAGATGAACCTATTAGCTTTTTACAATATGATGGTTGGTTGGTTGTATATCTGAACGGTTGAAAGAATTTGTGTTGAATCTCGAAGTCTTTTATGAAACAGAAAAAAATAAATACAAGAACATGAATATTGATATTTGTTATGTTCTATCAAAATAGATATTGAGTAATTCTGCTTGGTAAAATTTAGACAAATAAAAAAATTGCTTTGCCATTTTTTCTATTGAAATTTGAATCTTAATTTCCAAATTTTCGTTCATTTGATATTTTAGTAGTTGACTAACATACCACACTCTTAAATATTTTTACTTTGAAATATTATCTGACGATCCCTCCTGATGGACTCACATACTTAGATATTGTCTTTGTTAGGATCAATCAGAGCGCTATGAGGAATCGAACCTGGTACCTCAAACTCTTTTACACTCTCAAAGAGGAGTCGCCTTTTACCAAGGAGCGAACTGACTAGCTCTAACAAAGATAATACCTAAGTATATGAGCTCATCAGGAAAGATCGCCACATATTACTCATGGTGTGGTTAGTTTAATGGATGGTACAAACTTCAATAAAAGTAAAGTTGAATCTTTGGTTGGGGAGTGTGGCCTTCCCTAGTTAGTTTTTTCAATTGACATCTTCCTAACAGCTATGTGTAATAGTTAAAATTAATAATTTTGACAGTTGTAGTCTAGAGAATGCAGAAAGAAAGAAACTGAGATGAAGTTTCTACATTAAACATTAATGAATGATCAATTATGTTGTAACATCCTTAACCTAGAAGTTCTTGTTCCAAGGTAAACAGCTTAGCTTCCATCTATAGCAAGTGTTATATATTATCTCCGTCCATCTTTAATTGTCCATCTTATTATTTGAGATGTTCAATAATACTTGTCCAATTTATAATATCAAAAAATAATTTTACATTTGATTCTTAATTTACTTTTTATCATTAATTATAGTCATTTCTCTATTACATTTTTCAAGACATTATATTTAAAGGATAATTTGGTAAAATTGTCCCTATAATTTATTATTTCCTAATTCATGTATCAAGTCAATAGTAGACAAATAAAGATGGAGGGAGGAAGTATTTCGAACAATAGTTGTTCACTATACTAAAAATAAATGTCCAACAATACTTGTCCAATTTAGGAAATCAAGAGATAATTTTATATTTAATTCCTAATTTATTCTTATAATTAATTATGAACATTTTTCTATTTACATTTTTAAGACATTATATTTATTATATTCAAAAAATGATATAGTAAAATTACTCATATTATTTGCTATTTTTTATTCATTATGTCTAATTAATAATGAAAAAATATTATTGAAAAAAATAACTTGTTTGATCAAATTTCTGACAAGTTAAAAAGTATTTTAGGTAATATAATAAGTGTCTATTTTTAATAGTTGAAATGTTTAGTTAGGACTTTACAAACAAACAAAAAAAAGTACCTTTGAGTAATCATGTTTTTCAAAATAAAATGTAGTTTCTGAAGTATTTTTGTGAAAACTTGGCCAAGCACAAATCATTGGTAAAATATAGATAAAAATACATTTTAAATTAATTAATTAATTATAAAATCTTTAAAAATAAGCAAAGCTTTTATAGTCAGTCGATAAGAAAAAATCTAACTCACTTTTATAACAATAAATATAGATCTGACCCCAACTATCAAAAAGAAAGGTAAATTTGGACCATTTGACAAAATTAAGTGGTAAAATTTAGATCTTTTGCCACATTTATAGAGAAGAAGTTTATATATAGTACATAACATGTTGTTAAACATTGAATGCTGAAAAACTTTTTACAGTCGAATAAATTTACATAATATTAAACAAATTTTTCAAGACAAATATATAATTTAAACTAAAACTATTAAATTCAATCGAACTGATCAGTAGATTTATCTCTTGTCAAAACATTTCACTAACTTGATGATTGTTCTATTAGTATTGAAACAGTGTATAAAAAAAAATCTCTAAGGTATGATAATAACAGACAACAAACAATTTATAACATTTTTAGTCAAGGAAAGAATATGTTGAACCTTTTGTTTATAGATTTGACTAACTAAAATGTCCATCTAATGGGAAACACCCTATGTATATATATAAAAAAGAAATAGACTAATGATGCCATGATAATTTCATAATATTAATACTTATTGCATGTCTCAACACTGTCTCAATGTTTGAGATGTAGCTTCGAAAGAATTCAATAGCTTCGATTCAAATTTTGTATTATTCTTTTTTTACATAAATAATTTAATATGAACATGTGCTAATGCTTATTATTTTTGTGGATGATTTAATTATGCATGTAGCAAAAATTAGTGAACATGGACCACTTTTATAATGCATCTTATGATAGATAACCTTTTGAAATAGAAAATCAAGTATTCCAAAATTTGGTGAAATGAACTAACCCTAAAATTGGATTTAAATGATTAATTCATGATTAATAAGTTGAACTTATAATTAAAAGCTACCAGCTGACAAATTATATCAAAGAGGAAACAAAGTGGATCCTTCATTGCACCAACCAAATTTTAATTGAGGAAAATTAGACCAATATCCTTATTAACCCCCTATTATCCTATATTTTTTCTCTAAAATCTTTTATCTACTATCAAATAATTTTTTTTTTCCTCAGAAAAGTTGCTTGTATCTTTTGTGATTCTTGTTAAAAATTGACATTGTTAAGGTTAGACCAAAAGTAACCATTTAGCAACAAAAAAAAGAAGAAGAAGAAGGTAATTAATGCTTAAAGGGACACTTTGATACTCTTCTAATACTTGGATTAGAAGATTAGTCTCTCTTTTCTTTTTTTAATTGTTATTTTTTACTTTTCGAAAATCAATTTGATTACATTATTTTGATATTTATTAAAAAAAAATAGATATTCAAAACATATACAAAAAGTATTATAAGTTACCATTTCATATCAATTTAATGAAAATACAACTTAAATATTAGTTAAAGTTCATGTTGTTTGATTCTTAAAAGGTCAATTTGACTAACTTTCAAAGTTAAATTAAGTTACATTAATGTGATATTTAAAGTTTAGATAATTAAAACAGAAAAGTGTTAAAATACCTCTAAATTTGACACGAATTATTAGTTTCATCTCAATCTATTGACAATATTAAAAACACATATTTACTTAATCAATTGAACTTAAATACATCTCTAATCTTGCAACATGAGTGAAATATACCCTTTAATTTTTTTTTAAGTTAAAGAGTGTTTTTAACATTTGTGGTAAATAGGGATAATGTATTTTAATTTAGTTACTGTCAATAGAACATGAGTGAAATATACCCTTTAATTTTTTTCAAGTTAAATAATATTTTTAACATTTATGGTAAATCAGGGATGTATTTTAATTTAGTTACTGTCAATAGTTCGTGATAAAACTAATAACTTCTGTCAAATTAAATTTAGTTACTGTCAATAATTTGTGATAAAACTAATAACTTCTGTCAAATTAAATTTAGTTATTGTCAATAATTTGTGATGAAACTAATAACTTCTGTCAAATTAAAGCACAATAAAAAAGAATGAAACTAATAACTTCATTAGAAAAAGTTTGTGATGAAACTAATAACTTCTGTAAAATTAAAATCGAATCCGTACAATTAAAAAGAATGAAACAGTTATTGTCAATAATTTGTGATGAAAAAAAAGAATGAAACTAATAACTTCATTAGAAAAAGTTTGTGATGAAACTAATAACTTCTGTCAAATTAAAATCGAATAACTTCATTAGAAAAAGTTTGTGATGAAACTAATAACTTTTGTCAAATTAAAATCGAATCCGTACAATTAAAAAGAATAAAACTAATAAGAGGTAATAAAAATTTATGCACCAGCCGGGAATCGAACCCGGGTCTGTACCGTGGCAGGGTACTATTCTACCACTAGACCACTGGTGCTACTTGTTAATGGTGTGCTTTGTTTACTATTTGTTCTATCTATTTTGTATAATCCACCTATTCCAAAACTTAAACTCGAGATAATTCATCATGCATCACATTTTTGGTGATAATTTAGGGTAGTACTAAGTGGGGTGAACTAATCTTGGCAATGGAAAATTGTCTTTCCTATATAATTACTGGAAAAAAAGTTAATGATGATGAATCAAATTTTGTTTATTATGAATTTCAGTTCATTTGAATTGAAATAACTTTTTACAAGGTGTGTTAGAGACGGAGGACTTAATTAATAATCCTGAATTAATAATACAAAGGATAGTGGTATTGGTGGATGCAAGGTGTTGACACCCAATTTTGGACCAACACTTCTAAAATTCATGCTTTTTATGTTGATATTTTTAAATAGTTTAAATTACTTTTTTGGCGATTTTAAATTAATTTTTTTTTTGATAATTACTCTTATTTGTTAAATACTAGGATTTTAATTAGTTTAACTTTAAAATTTTAAATTAATGTTTATTATATTTTTTAACTCTTATTGTAGATTAGGATATTATTTTAGTTTATTAAAATGTTATTTTGTGTTATGTTGCGTTTTATA
>JBCEWC010008707.1:0-19618 GCA_038996855.1 Solanum aculeatissimum | reverse complement strand
CCCCCCCCCCCCCCCCCCCCCCCCCCCCCCCCCCCCCCCCCCCCCCCCACAAATTAAACTAAGTAAACTATACTAATACAGTTGAGATGTAATCAATGAAAGAGCTAACTAGGGTGATGTGTTCTCGATGGATCCCTAACTTGGTATTATAAGATATATGTAACCTTTTTAGTGTATAGGTGTAAGACAGTAAGCTAGGTTCACCTAAATCCTTGATCCGGCGATTAGGTAAATTTCATAACGGAACTTGGTCTGTCTCTGTGATGTGGCTATACTAACCCTTATTTTAATCCCAGTACAACCTCCCCTTAATTTGGGTAGGTTGATTAGACGAGAAAAAGTTCAATCTCCTCCTGTTAATTATATCTTTTCTTATTCGTTACTTGCTTGATCCGGCAAGCAATACTTGGCAAGTTCTAACGTAGGCCTCCGTTAGAAAATAATTAAAGTGAAGAGGATTAATTAGTACAACCTAATACACCTTTAAAGAATTACATAATATTCAATTTTACCTTATTAGTTCCTCATGGTTCCCGCAACCCTAGTTGTGGATTTAGCTATGCATGACTGGTGTAGATGCAAAAATTATGAAAAAAGAACAACATAAATAAGAACTTACACAGACGAAATTGAGAATAAGAAATCCAACTCTTCAATTAAGATTGCAAATATCGAATCAAGAACACAAGAAGTTATTTTTCTATTACTAAGAACACTAAAATATGTTAATAATACAAAACTCTCTGGTAACTCACAAAAAATAACCTAAGAACTTTTTTATGATAAGTAAAATATAAAGCCAAAATGAATTAGGAAAATTGTGTCAGCAAACTTTATGGGACCTTTTACGATTCATGTACTACTTCATGACCTGTAGATCGGGGTTTCGTGGACTCTGGTGGGGTTTCAGAGATAACTTCTACGAGACCATTCCACGAGTCGTGTAAGATTCTATGGCTCGTGGAAGGTTTTGCCTGATAACTTTCCTTCACCTCTCCACTTTTTGATCCTCAGGGTACGACCATCACTCTACGACTCATATATAATTGTATGTCTCGTGGATCCTCTTCATAGAGTTGACTACAAGTTTGCACCCCCTCATTGGAAATTGATATGGAATCCGCTCTAACACTCGTAAACTCCTCGATGACCCATAGAGAGTTTCGTGGATCACCAAAAACTAGCAATTTTAGCATATTTTCCCCAAAGCTTTGCCAACACTGTAATCCTGCAAAACAAACACAAAAACATAATCAAATATACTAACATCGCTATGAGAACACACAAAATTCCAAGTTTCAAGCATCAAAAGTATTGTATTTTAGCAGCACATCAACACCCTCAACTTAAAATTAGTTCTTGTCCTCAAGCGACAAACTCAATCTATATAAGTAGAATAGAGACACACAGACGTCAATCCAATGGCATAGACTTCATCTTAATCAAACACAGACACCCACATCTCTTTCCAAATGCATATTTTAGATAGCTATCAAGAAAACCAACACAGACCAAGACATCTAATAGTGCAACTATGATAAGTTAAGCAATCACAAATAAGCAACAATCACTGACCTAGCCACACATCAACAATGCAATACGAGTGCCCTCACAGAAAGAGGTGTCATCTTCACTCAAAATGAGGTTTTCAAATTTTAATTCTTGGGATGATACTAGATCACTCACCTTCACAAAAGATATTCAAATATTGCGACCAATACCATATGCTTACCCATATACTCACGACTGACACTATCAACTAGTTGGACTAGGATCACTTTTGGAGTTTCTAGGCTTATAACGTAGGATCAAGGGGCTTTGGTATGATACTTTAGAAGCATAGTGAATAATGGCCCTCGTCGACACTGCATTTTACTACACTTTGGCCCTCCCAACCCATATTTTCTTTTATTCCCTCTTTTTCTCCCATTCCAAATCTTTTAGGATGCTTTAGACTTAAAGTTGCACAGTGCCTTTGTTTTATTCACAATATTTTTCTATCTAGCACAGTTATTAGATACTTCTCTATCTTTTCTTTTACACTCTTTTAAATTATTTTCTTCCCTTTTTCTGTATCACTAGTTTCCCCCTTATTTTATGATTTTTCTCACATTAGCCACTCTCTACTTAGGCTTTTGGCCTGAGTTGAGGTGCACATTATCCATCCTCAGAACCAGGACCACTTTTGGGTAGCCTCCCTCAACTTAGACTTTTGGCCTCAGTCGAGGTGCACAATGCTCAAGGAAGGACCAGGACCAAGTTTTGGACTTATCATTAATCAAGGTAAGGTTACTTGGGTATTTAAAAAAGAAAGAGGCCAATTTTAAGCTCAAACACAGGTATCAAAGAATATATAGCTCATTTGGTTGGTTATTTAAGGCTAAGTGGGCTATTAAGAACAACGACCTAAGATCCTTTCCTAACTAGCTAGTCTACAATCTAAGTAAGAGTAACATGGGAAGTTTTGAATTGAAAGATAGTACTGAATCATGCAATTACGCTCACTCACTCATGGTACTACAAATATGTCAACACAGACTACCAGATCGTGCTTTTTATCACAATTATGCCTAACCTATTAGAAAAAGCACTGTCAAACAACTAATCATGCATGGTTGCTATCAAGTCTAACTAAGAAAAAATATTGGTGGGTATCAGTTTTCTACAAAACATGCTATGCCATAGATATAAGTATTGTATGCTACCAATACTACCTAAACATCCTAAATATACTAGTTCAACAAAAAAATAAATATCTATGGGGAAAAAGAACACAGGCAAAAAAACCCTTTGAACTAAAAAAATTAGGATAGTTATAGGCCAAGGTGACTCAGACTTTACTGAGGCCTATAACTACCCATACCCCATTGGAAAAGATGTGCATTGTCCCCATTACACATAAAATATTATATAAAGAACTGGCGTCAAAAGAGAACATACCTGGGCACCTAAGCGCCTCTCTCAATCAGGCTCTGTCCACTCTCCATAGGCCTAGTGGACTCCTCAACTACAAGAGCGTGTCTTGAGGGTCCAACATCCCTCACTCTCTCAAGCTCGCGAGTTAGTCGTATCTCCTCATCCTACCTCGATCTCGTATGGGCAAGCTCTAGATCCTTCTCCTCTATTAGCCCCATCTCAAAATGCACCACATCAGTATCATGCGTGCGGGGCCTCTTCCCGAGGGAAGGAAGTGGGGGATCTTTCAGGAAATATTATCAACCACCAACTCATCTGGTATAGTCGGTGGGATGTAAAATGGGGAAGCGAAATCTGCAGTCATCTCGGCCTGGAGCTGCTAAATCTCCATCTGGACGATCATCATATCAATGGGCATCACTTTGCTGAGGCTCTGCTAGAGTCACTTTTGGAAAACATCTATGCTGGCATCAAAAGGACTAAGATTCTCCTGGATAGTTATAACCGTGTATGCCTGCATGTGAGTCTGTATCTTAGAGAAAACCTGGCAAACCTAGGGTCTCAACTACTACAACAACTGAGTCATCTGTGACTTAGCGTGGGCCTATCGATGCGCCAGGACCTAAAATAATGTCGCAGACACAAAGGCAATGCCTGTTGGTGCTAAAGTAGATGCAGTGGCCACTGGGGCAGCAATATCAGTAGTGGGACCCCTCTCCATATCGGTCTCAGCCTGTGGGTGCCCTTTGTTGGTAGGTGAAGCAGCAACAGTAGTAGTAGATGGCTCAAGCGGAGGCACTGGAGCGAACATCTTTGGCATAGGTACCTGAGGCCTCGGTGCTCACCAGAGTGCAACTGAATTGTTATCAGCCTTAATCAGGCTGACATCAAGTGTACGCTAAACCTTTACAAGCGTATCTATGTGATAAATGATATCTATCCCCACCGCTAGGCATAGTCAGTGAATCAGGCATAGGAATGGGATGGTCGTGGACCTCTCAGGTCCCCCTCGTGGATATTCTCTGAAATAAGGGTGTCCTAGTCATTATCGTAACTAGCCAAGATGTTGGTTACTAAAATAGCATGGTCTGGTGTGAGTGTATTATTTGTAAGCATTGATTGGATCCATGAATGAACTACCACCCACAAAAACTTGGTGGGGAAGCTGAGGGTAGTCTTAACTATAGGCTCTACTAACGTGGTGATCCATATAGGGTCGAGCCCCTTTGCTACTATGTGGTAAACAACCCATCTCATCAATACTGATCTGCTCTCTAGGTCCCTCATCATGCCCAAATCTTGAGTCTGCTCCACTCTGCTATGGATCTTGGGGCTGAGAACTCAGGCCCAAAAATATCTGATCGATGGTCTCCTCAGAGATGTCCACCTGTCGGCCTCTCACTACATCTCCTCCAATCTTGGCTATGAGAGAGGCTTCTTCCACTTGGGAAGAGAGCTATGTACTATGGTGGCGTAGAAGGCAAAGAACTCTATTACCAATACCGGTGAGTACCTTCCTTTTGGCTGTGCCAACCTCTGGAGCTTGTAGCAAACGATAATGTCCTCGAGCCCTGGGACACTATCGATTCTTTTAGTAATGAATTTTAACTCCATGAAGATAGAACGAGCGGGCTGACCCCACCTATTCTACTGTAAATCCTCCTTATAAATGGCCTGCATGACTCCAACACACCATCTGTTGGCTCGAGCATCTGGTGATGTATCTGGTACTCACGGGCCTAAAGATAAGGCGGAGACTGACCCCTCCTTAGATCCAAGCTCAGATCCTCCCTCGGAGGAGATCATCTGTATACTATTACTGGCCTTGTCATCTCTTTCGTTAGACTACAGAGGACATACCATAATCTCCTGCATGGTAGCCTTTCTAGTAGTAACACGAGTCTATTATGGCTCAGTGTCTGGATCAGGCTGAACATAGAGATCCTCTACATATCCACTAGACTCGGGGGCATGCTCAGAATTCGTGGGCTTATCATGCAAGTGATCTCTCATGGCCCTTATATCATCCTTCCTTGGTTACGGAGCCATGGTACTTGCAAATCACATATTCATGAAACCAACTAGTCCCATGAATTGAAAATCAAAAACAAGAATTAGAACTGGACTGGAACAAGAAGTGGCTACGAGAGCCTTCTCACTAGTCGTAGAGTGATCTATGAATTGTAAGGGTTCTCATGGATGCAGTGTACAACAATTCTTAGTTACTGGAATTGCTTCTATGAGACTAGGCACGACTCATAGAATGCTCTATGAGTCATAGACTAAGTCGTAGATGTAACTACAGATTAGGTTTATCATAAATAGAACTTTACGTGACCTGTCTATGAGTCATGGAATAATTCATGACTCATAGACGGTCTCATCTGATGGGGTCCCCAAAATTTTTGGTCTCTAAAACTTTTTATGAGGGGCAACTACGGCTCATAGATTAATCCATGAGCCGTAAAAAACCATTGTGGCTTCTTTCAGAACCCAAATTTTTGTCATGTCCATCACATTAGACAACATCGAGGCAAAACACACACCCACACTACCTGATTTAGCACAAAATAACCCATCCCCATACATTTGACATATTCAAAACAACACCATCAATAGTGATCCTGCATGTAATCCTAATGGTCCGACCCATAATTCGAATTTTTAGCAACAACAATAATTTCAGCCGCCTACATGACAAATATTCAATCAATTCAATTTATTTCGATGATATTCATATTATTCGAACATAAAAATGGCTACCTAGACATTTTTCGGTCTAGTAGTTCAGTCTTAACCTAGGTAACCACACCAATATCATGATAAATTACATGGATTAGAATTTCACTAGCTTAATAAATAACACAAACTTCTACCCAATAAAAAATCAACCATCATTCACATTTAAAATTGATAAATTCTTGTTTTAGGGACCAAAAACTTACTGAATTTAACGTAGATTAGGTTGAAATTGACTTTGGAAATAGAGAGAGGTCGAAACCGTAGGGGTAAGGGTTGCCAGAATGCTCACCAACAAATGATGTAGATGCAAGAGGGGATGGTCGTACTAATATGGGGGAGAAGTTTGTAGGGTTAATTTTGGGTAATTTTGATTAAAAGTAGGGTCAAAATAATTTTAGCCCTGAATATATACTTATCGGGTCGAGTTTTAAAAGTGTTAGACCTAACTTCATGAAATCCTAATTATGAGTCGTAGAATATTCTACGGCTCATGGATCATGGTCTCGTGGAAGCCTGATACCTAGATTTCAGACCTGCACTCTAAAATCCTATGTACAAGTCGTGTAATGAAACACTTCTTGTAAGAAGATTTTGTAGAATACCTCCGACACTTAGTCATATGCTGGAAAACATACCTAGGGTCTACGAGCCCTATTCATGACCCGTATTCTATTCTATGGATCGTGAAGTTGGCTCATGGACTGGAGTGCACATAATTTTTTCTCACTAGACCATTCTACGAGATGGTACACGGGTCGTACAATGAAGTACGACTTGTGTAGTCAGTCATAGAATGACCTTTTTAGCTCAAAATGTCTGATTTGGTCTTACACCTACAGAACCTTCACAAACACATAATTATCCTACATGCCACCAATCCAATGTCCATATATTACAATAAAACTACTAAAAACATTAGAAACTACCTAGCAAAACCAAACAAAACTATCCTATTACATCAACTAGCTTGGGTTGCCTCCCAAGAAGTGCCTAATTTATTATCGCAACACGACATGGAATATCTAATTACTCAAAATTTATCAATATCCTGAACCTCCATATTTAGCTCATTTGGCCTCTTCATTGACTGACAAGCATTGAATGTGACTTCCTCGTCGTTCAACCTAAACTTGAGTAGGACAAATTCCACGTTCACTTGGGCTCTCCCAGTTGTTAGGAAAGGCCTACCAAATATGATTGAGATGTCAAAGTCAACTTTACAGTCTAGGATCATGAAGTTTGCAGTGAATATGAACTTATCTATTTTGACGAGGACATCATATAGTATTCCCACACGCTATTTCACCATGCGGTCATCTATCAATAGTCTCTTGCTTATTGGGGCAAGGGCTACCAGACTAAGTTTCTTGAAGATCACAAGGGGTATCAAGTTTATGTTGGCACCAAGATCATATAATGCCCTTGCAAACTCTACCTCACTAATGGTGTAGGGAATGGTAAATACTCCATGAGCTTCTCACTTTTGCACTAAGTATCTGTCACAATCGCACTGTAGTGTTTGAGCTCTTGTAAGAGCTCCTAACTCACTGTGTATTTCTTTGTCACCAAATCCTTCATGAACTTTACATACCCAGGCATCTTCTCCAATGCTTCAAATAGGGGACCGTTGATGGAGAGGTTTCTCAGCATTGAGAGGATGCACTTAAACTTACCCTCTTTCTCTTTCTTCTTGAGCTTTTATGGGAAAGGAGGAGGAGGTCAAGGGATGGGTTTAAGCATATGTGGTGATGGTGCGACATCATCTTCTCTTTTATCTATACGACCCTCTCTATTATTAACACACTCTCTCTCAACCATCTCCTCGCGAATAACATCATAATCAACCGACATAAGAAGACCAATGGTCTGCTTTCCACCACTTGTCATGACTGCTATACACTGCCCTTCATTTTTTGGATTTTGAATGGTGGTTCTGGACAGGGTATCTTTCTAGAGCTGGTTGAGCTGGGTCGACATTTGACCAAATTATTTCTTAAGCTGCTTGATCGCAACAGAGTGAGACTCAATCGTTTGGTTAATACTGGAGATGTCTAATTTTATCTCCCTAAGCATCTCATCCTACACGTTGGATTTTTTTAAGAGATGGTCAAACATATCTTTAACTCGAGATGTGCCACCTCTAGAATCCCAATTATGTGGTGGGACAGGTAGACCAACCATAAAACCATCTCTGCAGACCCAATCAACTTCTCTATCTTGGCCTCTATTTCTATCATAGAAGCCTCCTCTGTGTTTATCTTTGAAGGCACCATCTCCTCCATAGTTCTGACCTTGGTTTCCTTGCCCTTGGTGCCAATAGTTCTGGTTGGACCCTTGGGCGTTGGGCCAGAAACACGCCACTTTATCTGCAACAAAACATGAGTCCTTCTCATAATAGGGTTCCTCGTACATTGGTGGTCGAGAAAAAAATGATAAGTAACTATGTTTACTCTCCAAATTCTGCTTTATCAATATCTCCATATTAGTATTGATCCTCGCCAGTTCCTGCATCACTTCCTTATTTGCTTCTGCCTGTGTCAGACTAGTACTAACTGAGAACAAGCCTCTTGTGGTAGCCTTATCCCTTGTTACCCATGAACGGTTGGTTTTGAACACTTTCTCCAGTATCTCAACATTCTCTTGGAGTGGACAAGCTTTGAATGAACCTTCTATGATAGCGTCGGCCACTGCTTGGCCATTCTCATCAAGGGCTTTGTAAAAGATCTCCTCCATGGCCTCATCAACAATCTTGTGGTCAGGAACCCATCTCAAATATTTAGTGAATCTCTCCCATGTAGCTCTTATAGAATCACAGGTAGTTGCTCGAAGTTGTTAATTTCAGCTTTCAGCTGTAACTTCTTGCAGATAAGGAAGAACCTTTCTAAAAAAGCTCTCTGTAATTCATCCCAATTGGTGATCAAGATTTATGGCAGCTCAAATAGCCATAATGTTACATTGCTAGTAAACGAGAGTGGGAAAATATGGAGCCCAATGACATCCATATACATGTTTTGATTTCCCATAACACTCTTACAGACAAACACAACACTGTGTAGATGGCTATATGGATCCTCGGATGGTACGACTGCATATATCCCACGGTTCTATGAAATTTGTTACAGCCCAATCAAAATGATGAACTTAGTGTCATTCGATAGTGGAGGTAACACTATATCTCTCGTGACATCCATTGCTATGGGGTCAATATGATATTGGTTCCAGTCACGTGCTGCAACTTGCAGAGCCTGTGGTTGTGGATTGAGCAAAGGTGGGTCATCATTGCAGTTATTTGGATTTAGTGCAACATCTATCGCAACACCAATAACATTATTTGCATTCTTCTAGGCCATCCTTCTTAGCGTTCTCTAAAGCTCTAGACCAAATAGATTCAAAGGATTGCCTTGGCTCCGGGTGTTGTGCATACACTACACCTGCACGATAAAATAAAACAAAAACAACAAGAAATGCAAAATTAGTGAAACAAAGATTAATCCCCAAATTACTTGAACTAAACAAGTTTAGCCGTATTTCCTAGCAACAACACCAAAATGCTTGATGTCGCTCACGCCACACCACTTTTTGAGATAAAAGGGGTCGCTGCCAAGCATTAAACCTAACTAAGGTTAGGTTCAACTCCCATAAGGAATATAGTTGACTCCAAAGTAGTTCAGTTGTAAAGTGGGTTAATTAATCTTATTATCTCCCTAGAAAGAAGAAAACAAATGGGGGGTGTGTGTGCAAATTAAACTAAGTACTATACTAATGCAGTTGAGATTTAATCAATGAAAGAACTAACTAGGGTGATGTGTCCCCCATGGATCCCTAACCTGGTCTTATCAGATATATGTAACCTTTTTCAGTATATAGGCGCAGGACAATAAGCTAGGTTCACCTAAGCCCTTGATCCGATGATTAGGTAAATTTCATCACAAAACTTGATCAGTCTCCGTGATGTGGCTATACTAACCCTTATTTCAATCCCAGTACAACCTCCCCTTAATACTATTAGGTTACTTAGATGAGAAAAAAGTCAATCATCTTCTGTTAATTACCTCTTTTCCTATTCGTTACTTCCTTGATCCGACAAGTTATACTAGGCAAATTCTAATGTAGGCCTCCTCTAAAAAACTATTAAAGTGAAGAGAATTAATTAATACAACCTAATGCACCTTAAAAGAATTATACAATATCTAATTTTACCTTATTAGTTCCTCATGGTTCCCACAACCCTAGTTGTGGATTTAGCTATGCATGACTGCTATAGATGCAAAAATTATGAAAAAGAACAACATAATTAAGAACTAACACATATGAAATTGAGAATAACAAATCCAACTTTTTAATTAAGATTGCAAAAATCGAATCAAGAACACAAGACATTGTTTTTCTATTACTAAGAACACTAAAATATTTGAATAATACAAAACTTTGTGCTAACTCTCAAAAAATAACCTAAAAACCTATTTATAATAAGTAAAATACAAAGCCAAAATGAATTAGGAAAATAGTGTTGGAAAACTTTACGAGACCTTTTACAACTCGTGTACTATTTCACGGCCTGTAGATTGGGGTTTTGTGGACTCTGGCAGTGTTCCGGAGATAACTTCTATGAGACCATTCCACTAGCCGTATAAGATTCTACGGCTCGTGGGAAGTTTCATATGATGAATTTCCTGCACCTCTCCACTTTCTGATCCTCAAGGTACTACCATCACTCTACGACTTGTATATAATCGTGTGTCTCGTGGATCCTCCTAGTAGAGTTGACTACAAGTTTGCACCTGCCACATGAAACGGATACAAAACCCACTCTATGGCTCGTTAACTCCTCCATGACTTGTAGAGGGTTTTTGTGGATCACTAAAAACCAACAACTTCAACATATGTTTTCCAAAGCTTTGCCAATACTATAATCCAATAAAAAAAAGATAAAAACACAATCAAATCTACTAACATCACTTTGAGAACACACAAAATTTCAACTTTCAAGCATCAAAAGTGCAATATTTTAGTAGCACATCACTGGCATCAAGAGTGCGCTGAACCTTTACTAGTACGTCCACATGGTGAATAACATCCACCTCTACCGCTAGGCATAGTCGGTGAATCAAGCACGAAAAAGGGATGGTCGTGGATCTCTTCAAGGCCGTTTCATGTATCAGCTCTAATATTAGTGTGGCCCAATCAATATCGTAACTAGCCATGATGCTGGTTACTAACACAGTACAAACTAGCGTCAATGTGTTATCTTCAAGTGTCGACCAGATCTATAATCGAACTACCGCCCACCAGAACTCGGTAAGGAAGCTGAGGAAAGCCTTTACTATAGGCTCTGCTGATGTGGCTATCCATGTAGGGTCGGCCCCTCTGCTACAATCAGGTCAACAACCCATCTCATCAATGCTGATCTGCTCTCTAGGTCCCTCATGACACCCAAGTCTCTGGTCTGCCCCACTCTGCAGTCGAACTCTGCTGTGGATCTAGGGGCTGAGATCTCAGGCCCAAAAAGTATTCGGTGGATGGTCTCCTAAAAAATATCCACCTACCGACCTCTCACTAATACTTGCTCTATCCTCGACTAAGTGAGAGGCTTTTTTCCCTTAGGAAGAGCTATGTATGATGGTGGCATAGAAGGCGAAAAACTCTCTCACCAATACCGATGAGTACCTCCATACTGGCTTTGCCAACCGCTAGAGCCTATAACTAACTATAGTGTCCTCGAGCCTTGGGATACTGTCGAGTCCTGTAGTGATGACTCGAGGCTCCTCGAAGATGGAATGAGCTTCCTGGACTCGCTCATTCTACTGAATATCCTCCTTATAAATGGACCACATGCCCCCAACATACTATTTTCTGGATCGAGCATCTGATGATGAGTTTGGTACTCGGGGGCCTGAAGATGAGGCGGAGTCTGACCCCTCCTTATATCAGAAGCTAGTCCCTCCCTCGGAGGAGTTCATCTGTATGCTGCTACTAGCCCAATCACCTCCCTCGTTAGACTAAGGAGAGTAGACCACGATCACCTGTGTAGTGGCCTTCCTAGTAGTGGCCTGAGTCTGTCGTGACTTGACGTCAGGATTATTCTCAACATCGAGCTTCTCAACATAGCCACTAGACTCAGGGGCTCAGAATTTGTGGACTTATCACGCTGGCAATCCCTAATTACCCTGATATCATCCTTCTGTTGTCATGGGGCCATAGTACCTGCAACACAGAGATTCAACACACCGATTATGGTCTATGGATCTTTATACGACTTGTGAGGCACTCGTATAAGTGCACTGGACAAAATTTAAATTTGCTTTATTAATGGTATTCTCATAATTTTTATTTATTTTGAGGGTCTTTTATGACTTTCCCACCTGTCCTAAACCCCTAAATCATCTTATACACCTTCATTACTATCCATTCTTATTCTATAACTTAGCCTCTAAAGAAATGCAATCTCCTAAGACTCGATTCAAGTAAGGCTTTGAAATTCCAACCTCAGATTTCAATAAGGTTTTCAATTCAAGTCAATTTCATTCTAATTCTTCTAGTTTTTTAAGGTACGTGGGATTGATTCATGATTCCCTTCCAATCACGAAAACCCAAAATACTTTTTCTTTATTTTTATGATTTCTAAGTATGAACTGCAAATGGGTCTCTTAAATTAGTTTTAGTTTGTTGAAATTGAGCTATGGGTTACACTTAATTATGAATATTATGATGGTTTGAATCTTTTATTATGATTTACATGGATTTTGTGAAGAATTGAATATGTGTGTCCGCTTAATTTATGAATATATGCATGGGTAAATTCATTGTACTAATGTTTTAAAATGGTCCTTAGAGTCTAACATGTTGTGTCGGGTAGAGTCCTATTCATGCGTGTGAAGTGCACCATACTCATGAGTAGAAAACTATGATGACGTTCTAGGAAATGTCTCACTTCTTCATTTCTTATGCCATTCTATGAAACGTGTCTTAAGGCTTCCTAACTTTGACATTATCCTTGATGCCTTACAGAAGATGACTCTAACAAGAGCCCCTCTACCAAGGCATGCCCATGTTAATGAGGACCAAATCCCTTAAGAGCCTATGGGGGAACAAGTTACTCAAGATAAATTTTGGACTGCCTTTTCCATGCTAGCTCAGGTGGTGACTAACAAGGCAAAACAGGCTTATCCTCCTCCCCAAGTTCATACTCCAACAGCTAGAGTAAGTGATTTTACCCAAATAAATCCTACGGAGTTCTATAGGTCAAAAGTTGATGAGGATGCCTAAGCCTTCATTGATGAACTCTGTAAGGTGTTGACTTTTATGGGGGTAAATTCAGAAGACAAAGCTAAACTAGCTGCTTATCAGTTAAAATATGTGGCTCAAGTGCGGTACACCCAATGGTTAATAGAGAGGGTTGGTGATGATGAGGTTAGTTGGGAAGAGTTTAAGTTTGCCTTTCTGGACTGTTTCTTCCCTCTTGAGCTTAGGAAGGTCAAAATTATAGCTTTATCAACCTCAAGTAGGGTGGTATGAGTGTGAGAGAATATGCCCTCAAATTTATAAAAAGATCTGAAAGTATGCTCATATGCTAGTGGCTGACCCCTGTGAAAGAATGTACAAGTTTATTTGTGGGATCTCTAATTTAGTTATGATAAAGTGTCGTACAGTTATTCTTATTTGGGAGATGGAAATTTCTAGACTTATGACTTATGTCGAATAGATTGAAGGGGAGAAGCTCAAAGCAAGAAAGATAACTGATTCTAAGAGGGCTCGTTATAATGGTGGGTTCTCCAACTCTAGGGAAATGGTGGATTCCAGCAGGGCCAAATTTCAAATGCAAGGGTTCCCAATGATAGAGTGTATCCTCCCAAGGAAGATGTTAAAGGTGCACCAATTCATCCTCGGTATGGCAGATGTGGAAGGAATCACTTGGGTGTATGCTTGAAGGCCATGGGTGTTGGCTTTGGGTGTGGTGATATGGGTCACAAAGATGTTGACAGACTTAAGTCTCCTAAGAAGAGTTAGGGTCAAGTGGCTCAAGGTTATCAAGTCCAATTGAGAGTTTCATAAGGTGGTGCTCCCAGAAAAAATAGGTTTTATGCCTTATAAGTTTAACAGGAGATGGAAGAACCCTCGAATGTGATGATTAGTATGTTAAAGGTCTTTGATTTTAATTCTTATGCTTAGCTTGATCTGAATGCAAATTTATCTTTTATGACTCCTCTTTTGGTTGTTAAGTTTGGTTTGACTCCTAAAATTTTGAGGGAGCCCTTTTCAATCTATACCCCCATGAGTGAGTCTATTATTGCCTTAAGGGTTTGCTGAGGTTGTCCTATTTCGATCTTGCATAAAGTCCTTCCATGTGATCTAGTAGAACTTGAAATATTTAATTTTGACCTTATTCTTAGGATGGATTGGGTTCATGCTTCTTATGCCTCCATTGACTGAAGAACCTGCAAGGTCAAGTTTAAGTTTCCAAATGAGCTTATTCTTGAGTGGGAGGGTAGTATCTCTACTTTTAAAGGTCAATTTATTTCCTATATCAAAGCCCATAAAATGATTTCTAAATGGTGTATTTATCATATTGTGAGGGTTAGAGATATGGAGTCTGAGTCACCTACTCTTGAGACTATTCCAGTGGTTAATAAGTTTCTAGATGTTTTTCCCAAATATTTGCCTGGCATTCCTCTCGAAAGGGAAGTGGATTTTTGTATAGATCTTCTTCCTAATGCTCAACCTATTTCCATACCTGTTTATTGTATAAAGGAGTTGAAGATCAGTTGAAGGACTTGTTGGAGAAGGGATTTATTAGGATAAGTTTATCTCCCTGAGATGCTCCTATGTTATTGGAGAGAAAGTAGGATGGATCTCTTTGAATGTGTATAGACTATCAATAATTGAATAAATTGACCATCAAGAATAAATATATATTACCAAGTATTGACAAGTTATTTGATAAACTTCAAGGAGTAGCACATTTCTCAAAGATTGACCTTCATTTTGGTTATCATCAGTTGAGGGTCAAGGAGTGTGACACTCCCAAGATAGTTTTTTGGACTAGATATGGGCATTTTGAGTTTGTAGTGATGTCCTTTGGCTTGACTAATGCTCTGGCGGTATTCATGGATCTTATAAATCAGGTAGTCAAGCCATTCCTTGATAGTTTTGTGGTTGTTTTCATTGATAATGCTTTGATCTATTCCCCAAGTGAATGAGAGTATATGGATTACTTGAGGTTGGTTCTTTAGGCTTTGAGGGAGAAGCAATTATTTTCCAAGTTAAGTAAATATGAGTTTTTGTTGGGTGAAGTAGATTTTCTTGGCCATTTGGTATTCGATGATGACATTAAGGTTTATCCAAATAAGACTTAGGCCGTGAAGAATTGGCCAAGACCATTGACTTCTACTGATATTTAGAGTTTTCTTAGGTTAGCTGATTATTATTAGAGATTACTAGAGGGTTTTTCAACTATTGCTTAACCTTTGACTAAGTTAACTCAGAAGAAGGCCAAGTTTATATGCTTGGATGAGTGTGAGAAGGGTTTTTAAACTTTTAAAGATCAGGTTACATCGGCCTCTATTTTGACTTTATCGGATGGCTTAGATGGGTTTGTGGTATATTGTGATGCTTCTCATATTGGCTGGGTTGTGTGGTTATGCAACATGGTAAGGTGATAGATTATACATCTACAAAAATTTAAGGTGCATGAACAAAATTATCCAACTCATGATCTTAAGTTGGCGGCTATGGTGTTTGCTTTGAAGATTTTAAGAGATTATTTATATGAGTTTCATGTTGATATTTTTATCGAACACAAGAGTTTGCAATATGTGTTCACTCAAAGAGATCTTAATTTGTGGTAAAGGAGGTGGTCGGAAATCCTTAAGAATTATGACATGAGTGTTCAGTATCATCCCGGCAAGACAAATATTGTAGTCGATGCTCTTAGTAGACTATCTATAGGTAGTGTGCCTTATGCTGATGAGGGAAAGAGGGAGTTGGTATAGGATGTTCACCATTTGGCTAGATTAGGCGTTAGATTGGTCGGATCTAATGGTGGTGGCATTTATGTTCAAAATGGGGTTGAGTATTTCGTGGTTGTTGATGTCTAGGCAAAACAAGACTTGGATCCATCATTAGTTGAGTTGAAGAGGTTGTTTTCCAAAAAGAAGATATAGGTTTTCCCACTAGGAGGAGATGGTGTTCTTTGGTATCAAGATCGGTTGTGTGTTTCGAATTTCGATGGTCTTAGAGAAGTGATGATGAGTAAAGCCTACAACTCTCATTATTCTATATATCTGGGATCTACAAAAATGTTTTGGGATTTGAGGGAAGTGTATTGGTGACATAGTATGAAGAAGGACATAGTCAAGTTTGTATCTGAATGCCCTAATTGCCAACAAGTTAAAGTGGAACACCAAAGGCCCAGTGGTTTGACTCAAGAAAATAAGGTCCCTACTTGGAAGTGGGAAGATGTCAATATGGACTTTGTGGTTGGTTTTCCCCATACCTAGAAGCAATTTGATTCTATATGGGTGATCATTGATAGGATGACTAAATTGGCCCACATCCTACTGGTTACGGCTACTTTCGATGCCGAGGACTATGCCAAGTTATATATCCAGGAGTTGGTCAGATTTCATGGTGTGCATATGTCTATTATATCGAATCATGGTACCCAATTAACTTCTCACTTTTGGAAATCATTTAAAAAAGGGGTTGGCACAAAAGTGAAGTTGAGTACTGCTTTTCATACTCAAACTGATGTCCAAGCTAAAAGGAAAATTCAAACTTTGGAGCACATGTTGAGGGCTTGTGTGTTGGAATTCAAAGGAAATTGGGTTGATCATCTTCAACTTATCGAGTTTGCCTACAACAATAGTTTTCATGCTAGCATCGTAATGGCACAATTTGAAGCCTTGTATGAGAGAAGGTCTAGATCGCTAGTGGGGTGGTTTGAGATAGGTTAAGTGGGTTTGATTTTTCCAGACGTGGTGTAAGAGGCTATGGAAAAGGTTAAGTTGATTTGAGAGACATTGAAGATGGCTCAAAGTCACCAAATGTTCTATTTAGATGTTAGGAAGAGGCATCTTGAATTCCTTGTCGGTTATTGGGTATATGTGAAAGTTTCACCAATGAAGTTTGATATGTATTTTGGTCAAAAGGGCAAGTTAAGACCATGATATGTAGTTCCTTATGAGATAGTAGAGTGGATTGGCAAAGTGGCCTATAGGTTAGATTTGTCTTTGGATATGAGTTCTATCCACCCAGTTTTCCATGTGTCAATGTTGAGAAAGTTGGTTGGTGATCCTAATTCGATTGTGCCTTTGGAAGGTGTTGAGGTCGAAGTGAACTTGACTTATGAAGAGGCTCTAATTGGAATTTTGTATAGACAAGTGAAATAGTTTCACAACAAGGATGTGGCTTCAGTTAAAGTTCTTTAAAGAAACCAACATATAGAGAGTGGTACAGGAGAGGCAGAGTCATACATGATGAGGTGATATCCCTATATTTTTCAATCTACTCAAGCCTAAGGTATTAGGTTCTTTCTATTCTAAATGGCCCCACTTATTTCACTCTTATGCTTTCATGACATGATATGCATACATGTGCTCAAAAATGGTTTAAATTGTGTTTTGACCTGAATTTTAATGATTTTATTATTTTCTAGTGATGGGTTATGCATTATGTCTTCATGTTAAAGTAAATCCTTCCAAGCCATTTCAGGATGAATGTCCCTAAGGGGAAGATGATTTAAGGACCCAGACCTCAAGAGGCCTTACTGATGCTTAAAATCGGGTTTCCAATGTTTTTCACAAAGGTACCTCTCTAGGGTCACCTCCACGAGCCATGAAGGCAGCCTTGGGGTGACCCTTGGCCATTTTGTGGCTTCTTGAAGCTCTAGGAAAGGTTCTAGGCCAAGTAGCCATCCACTGAGCCTTTCATGGCTCGTGGTCCTAACCACTGGCCATGAAAGGAGCTCGTGGAAGGTTCCCTTCTCTAGAGAGCAACTACTTGGTTAAGGGTGACACCAAGGACACCCAATACGGTCTGTGCAACCCACAACATCTCGTGGTGAGGTCTAGTGACGGCCTTGTCCAAGAACTTCTTTTTCTAAGTATTAAAGCACCATCTCGAATATGAAGCACCCTCCACTGACACTAGTATGGTCTATGGAGCTTTGTACGGCCCGTGAGGTACTTGTATAAGTGCCCTAGAAAAAATTTCAGTCTACTTCATTAATGGTCTTCTTGTAATATTAATTTATCTTAAGGGTCTTTTATGAATTTTCAACTTATCTTAAACTCCTAAATCTGCTTATACTCCTTCATTACTATTAATTCTTATTCTAACACTTAGACTCTAAAGAAATTCTATCTCCTTAGTCTTCATTCAAGTAAGACTCTGAAGATCCAAGATAGTATATCAAGAGGGCTTTCAATTCACGTTAATTTCATTATAATTCTTCTAGTTCTTCAAAGTATGTGGGATTGATTCATGATTCACTTCAAATCATGAAGACCCAAAAAATCTATTTCTTCAATTTTATGATTTCTAAGTATGAATTTCAAACGGGTCTGTAACATTAGTTTTAATTTATTGAAATTGAGCTATGGGTTGAATGTAATTATGGATTTTATGATGATTTGAATCTACTTATTATGATTTACATAGATTTTTTGAAGAATTGAATATGCATGTCCCTTTAATTTATGAATTTATGCATAGGTAAATTCAAGTATGTTTTGATTATTGATTTCTTAATGGATTTTATATGATTTCTTCCTATTATGTTGTTTTAAGTATGAATTCTAGTTACCCATGATATTCCTGCATTCTTCATGACATATGCATGCATGAACAAGTATTTTCATGAGATTTATGATATGGGTTATTACCCAATTCCGATTATGATTTAAAGAAAGTATGGTTATGACATGACATGTGATCACATAATGTCTATGATATGGATTTTAAGAATCTATGTGTGAGGATTCACTAACATGTGCAAGTATGAATGAGCTACTCCTATGCATATATTCATGAATTGAACTATGACTTGGCTTCTTAGCCCAAGTATGCATGATTATAAAGTATGTTTGGAGTTTAAGCCTAAGTATGCATGATGAAGATTTGAAAGACTTATGCCTCATTTTCAAGCATGTATATGTATATGTATTCCCGTGGGATGATGAATTAGCACCAAATAAGACTGGAGGTAGGGGCTCGACAAGGGGTCCATATATAAAGTCTCATTTATCATAACTATGTGCCAACGTAGATTTATGTTTATGCCCCTTTAAGGGATGATTATGATTATTGGGCCATCACATTGAAAAGACTAGGTCATAAGATGTGCCGTAGGCTACCTTTGGCAAGTAGTTTACTCTCATTCGGTAGGAGGCTGTCACAAGGAAATTCATGTAATAGCTCGCATGTTTCGAGATATCAGTTAAGGTCCCATCCCTATATGTTGAGTATTATGGAATTCATGCATCATAGATTTTAAGGTATATTGATATTATATTCTATCCTATATACTTCTTTCTATATGCCTTTGAAATATAACCTTAATTGTAGGTTGATATGTTTATAAGCATTTGCATGCCCGCATACTTAGTACATTCAAATCTTCTAATGCACACTTTTTGCCTACATGATTTAACCATGTATGGACTTGAGACTACCTTCATCCTCCTCTTGACAACTAGTTTGATTGAGAAAGAGTTGCTTATGGTGAGTCCATCCATCGTAGGACAATCCAACTTTTATCGATCTATGTTATGATAAGACTTTCTTATGTCTTTATTTTGAGAGTGAGCCTATGACATGTCTTGGCCCTCGTCCTATCTATGATTTAGAGGCATATGTTGTACATGATGTAAACTCTATGTACGAGCATGTCACGACCCGGATAGGGGACCTAGATGTGACATGGCGAAAGAGGACCCGAAGACCCTCGATCAAGCCATCATAG
>JBCEWC010008706.1:0-19618 GCA_038996855.1 Solanum aculeatissimum | reverse complement strand
AAATAAAAAATAATTAAAAAATATTTATTAAATTTTAGTATCATAGAATATATTTTTTACTAATTTAAAATTTAATAAATATTTATTAAATTTTAGTATCATATAATATATTTTCTACTAATTTAAATTTAATAAATATTTTTTTAATCATTTTATATTTATTTTCTTAAAAAAAAGCCTAATTTTATATATGATATCTTAGTTGGCAGCTTAGGTGGCGGAATTAGTGCCACATGTGTGTTGTTAACTCTTGAGGGGTATTTGTGGTCTCTTAAGATAATGACAGGGGTATTTTTGGTCCAAAAATCTAACGGAGGATATAAGTGCTCTATTTTGCATAGTTCAGGGACAATTTTAACCCTTTTCCGTAAAGGAAACTTAAGTCGGTTCTCAAACCCAAAAAATCAAACACTCAGATATTTGTTTCTCATCAAAAATTGTTTTTTAAATCAAAATCTTTATTTTTTGTTTGATTTTAAAACCTATCGGCAAATGAGATTTTGTATGAACACCTTTATCATCACGACTTAATTTGAAGTCGCACAGTAAAGTTAAAGACGGTGCAAACTTCCAATATTCTGCTCAGATTTTATCAAAAAAAGTATGTATTTACACATTTTGTCAAAATACTGTAGTTATGTAGTACTGCTTGTTTGAAGGAATAATTGACCAAGAGTTCATTATATAGAGTCGGAGTAATGAGTTAAAAAACTGCTGCATTATTGAACCATTTATACCCTCGCTAATTATGGGCAGGGAAAAATAAATCTTCACAAAATTGTCAGTTCATCTAGGGCAAAAATGTAAAAGACCCAAGTTGTGAGGGATGAGTAGGAAGTAGTAGTAGTAGTTTAGTAGTAATTGATGATAAGCTGCTTGATTGAAACAGGTGGGGAAATGTGTTTATAATGACAGAGAAAGAACTGTGTCCGATGCAATAGTGTCAAAAATCACTTTCGTCTTTTTCCTTCATTTTTATTCGAAGATTAAAGGCAGGCAAGGTAAGGAAAGAGAGAGAAGGGACCTGACCTTATCTCTCTTGCAAAAGGACATTAACAATAAAGGCAAAAACCAAAAAAAGAAATGAAGGAAAGAACAGAAAGAGGAAAGTACTAATACCCAATATCGCCCACCTTCTTGCTCTCTGCTACTCAATCAATCATCAGTTTCGCCATTTTCAAACAGCCAAGTTGCTACAGAGAACAGAACATCCATAAAAAGCCCTTTGAGCTAACTATTGAGGTTGTTAAAGACGCTTTTAACAGTTGCAGCCTTTTCTCTGAGCTTTTGATTTATGGCCCAGCTCCAGTGTTATGGTGAGTTTGGGACTGCTTGTTGCGGCTGTACCTGACAATTTTTGAATTAATTTACTTCTCTGGGAGATTGAAGCCGAATACATCACGATGAATCATTCTGTTCCTGATTTTGATATGGATGATGACTACTCTATTCCTACTTCTTCTGGTCTTACAAGACCTAAGAAGTCCGCAATGTAAGTTTATTGATGGTTCTTCTTTTCATTTTAATGGAAGATTTTTCTGATTTGTGATTTTCAAGTGCAAGAGATTTTTGTTTGTTGGTTTCATAGGGCGGAAGAGGAAATCATGGAATTACTGTGGCAAAATGGTCAAGTGGTTATGCAGAGTCAAAATCAAAGATCTCTTAAGAAATCTCAAATCGGCAACGCCAGTGGAGGCGGCGGTGATGCGGTTATTCCCTCCGACCAAGCTGCCGGTAGAGAGATCCAACATGTGGAGGAAACTACTTCACAGCATCTGTTTATGCAGGAGGATGAGATGGCCTCATGGCTTCACTACCCACTCGATGACCCCTCCTTCGAACGTGATCTGTACTCCGATCTCCTATATCCTACGCCGAGTTCTACCGTATCCACCACTGCGCCGCCGAGAGAAAGCCGTACGTCTACGGTGGAGATCCGTCCACCACAGCCACAACCATCGCCAGCTGCGCCGATCGTAACGGCTCCTCGGCCGCCTATACCTCCTTCTAGACGCTCCGTCGCAGAAAGTTCAAATCGGTTCCAGAGCTTCGGACACTTCTCACGCTTGCCTAGACCAAGGTTAGAACCTGGTCCGGAAAATTTGAGCAAGTCACGGAGAGATTCAACGGTCGTGGATACAAACGAAACTCCAATTGCAAGGCAGGAATCGAGAGTTTCACACGCAGCCGATAATGTGGTACCAGTTCCTGCCGGGAATGTAGGATGTAGTACTATAAACCGCACCGGAACTGCGACTACATCAACGGCAATTAGAGAAACGGCGACTACATGTGACATTTCAATGACGTCATCTCCTGGTGGCTCAGGAAATAGTGTAAGCGCCAGTGCCGAGCCACCGGCACCAGCACCGTCGCATCAGGCGGCGACACCAATGGCAGCCGAGGATCGGAAACGTAAAGGAAGAGAAATGGACGACGGGGAAGGTCAGAATGAGGTGAGGAGTTAAATTGTTGTTTTCTTCCTTTGTAATTCCCAATTACTCGCACCTGTCTATCATGCTCTGTCATTTTTCGTGGCTCGCAAAGAATATCTAACTTACGGTGCATTTTAGCATTGCGAGGGATTTTTCTTGGCTACGTCACCAATTTGTGCTGTGACGTGGCTTCGAGCCGGCATTTTTGTGGCCGTGATTCAGGACACGTGTCGGAAGACTAACCACAAAATAAAGTTCTTGTACTGCTTTTAGTTATGAGGTGAAAAAAAAAAGTGGAAACATCTAGTATTAGTGGTTAAAATAATAAGAAGACTCTAGAACCTTTAGAAAGTCTTTTTTCTTTTTTGCCCTCTGTTATAACCAAAGGTCACGGGAGTATTTGGACTATTTCACTTTGTCCCATTGTACCAGGCTCAAAGGAGGGTGCTGTATGTGATCTCTGACGGTCCGGCAATTCAACAGCTGCAGATTAAAATCAGTGTCATATGAAGATAAAAATATTCGTGTTTGGTTGAAATAAAATAATAAAATAAAAAATTTACCTCCTTGGTTTCATTTTATGTCGTGGATGCTAAAACTCCTGTTAAGTTCAGAATCCGAAAGCCCGATTATGAAAGTCTATTTTATGCAATTTTACTTTATATTTTTATCAAAAATTATTTTTAAAATTTTTGAACCCTAGCTGGATCATATGGCAATAACTTTCTAAGTTACTCAAAAAGCTCCTCTTCCTTTTATGTCGTGGATAAGAAGTTGAAATACTTATCCCTTGAACACGTAATTTTAAACCTATCATGTGATCTCTATGCACATGAACCTATGCTATTAGGAGTAATAATTAAATTAAAAAAACTTTAACTATATACTTCTCCAGACCCGTTGTTGTTTTAAACTAACTACTTCTAAACAATTTCAAATATTTTACCCATATTTTTAACGCAGGGTCATGGTTTTGTCAAAGCTTTCAAATACGTGTAGGCATTTTTTACTCTTTCACTTATAAAATAAAATAAATTATGGTTAAGAGTACATTTAAATTATCACTTTTTTGTGTATACTTTAATTATTCATTGTTGTCTTTAACTAACTAAACTATCATTTCCTATAAATTAAAATACAATTAGATGTTGAGCTTGTCAAGTATTTGTTTCCCTCGAAAACAGGTGCATGCAGGCCAACTCAAAACATTTGAGATTCTTAATAATACAAAGGGAGTGATAGTTAAGATGTGGAATTCGTGTATAACTGTGTTTGCTCCATATTGAACTCGTCAGTTAGTAAAAATGTTTTCCTCCATACTGAACACACCTTACTTGCCTTCAAATTCTGTGTTTGCTACTGTATACTGGATATTTGCAAGTTTCACATAACAAGTCAGAGCAGTGGTAGTTAGGTTTTAGGATACAACTTTGAGTGGACAAAGAGTAGAATCTCTTTTCCAAGCGAGTTCTCACTACATAAATTAATCGAGAAGCATCTCGTTTTTTCAATTCTCTTAGAACATTGAATTCCCATAAAGGACCTGAATATGAGTGAATAACTGTTTGAACAAGGTATGTACCTCAGTACCATAATGTTAACATAAGATCTCCTAACACCCTAGTTTGTATACAGCATTCCAAATTTGCACCGGGTCAACCTGTAAGATCTAACAGGATCATTAATTTGTTTCAAGCAGAATTCTTTTGGATGTATTAGTCACATTGGATCCCTCACTTTCTTCCCTTTTGCTTCAGTGTGATACTTAGCAGGACATGGCACTTACATTTATTTTAGAGAACAATACAAGGAGTCTAGTGGAAATGAAGTTGATTTCCTTTTTGCCATAAGAAAAGAAGAAAAATTTAATGAAGGAAGGAAGTGCGGTGCATTTAGTCTAAATACTTTCTAAGGTTATTGATGAGTGGGAGCAATGGAATACTCAGGAGTAGTTAGAAAATCTCATGGTCTTTTGATGTATAAATGTAATTATAACTACTGGAAGGTGGCAGAAAGAAGTTTTCAAAGTGGTGGTGGTGAAGGGACACTGGCAATTGCTGGCCCTTTCCTCCTCACCAGAAAGGTACATGCGATCTTACTTTTTGGGAGATCACATGAACTTTTCTGTCGTAAGATTGATAAACTCGATTTTCGTGATGTCTTGTCTTGCGGGAGAAAGACAAGAAACACTGGAAGTTGAGAACAAATTCTTCCTTTCTGTTGAGTTTGCCACATTATATCTAACTGCATAACCTCCGAACCAGCCCAGATGTTATCGTGATTCTTATCTTGATCGTTGAGATTCTGCTCCTCATTGATAGATTCTGATGACTCAGATTTTACTGTTAATGCTTCATTAAATGTTGACTCAATTTGCCTAGGATGCTGAATTTGAGTCCCCTGATACAAAAAAGCAAGCACGTGGTTCAACATCTACAAAGCGATCCCGTGCTGCGGAGGTCCATAATCTTTCAGAAAGGGTATGTCTTGTGGTATTGTGGATTTGAGGGTTTTGATAATTTAACTGTTTTTTCCCGTTTAACTGTTTAATCAACATGTCAATACTCCAATCACCACAGAGACGTAGAGACAGAATAAATGAGAAGATGAAGGCCCTGCAGGAACTCATACCTCGCTGTAACAAGGTTTTGGCCTCTTCTTTGAATTCGCTACAATATATAGAACCATAGTTTACTTTCCTCTTAATATATTTAAGTTAATAGAACATATAGTTTACCGTCCTTTTAATATATTTAAGTTAATCTTTTGTTGAATTTCAGACGGACAAAGCTTCAATGCTTGATGAGGCAATTGAGTATTTGAAATCACTGCAGTTGCAAGTGCAGGTACATTTATTAATATCTTTTTCATGTATTGCCTCTTTATACTTTCCAATCCTCTTTGTTCAATTTCTTTATAGTAATGGAATTTGATAGTCCTTCCTCAAGAGGGAATAGTTTATTATAGTCCTATAAGATATTTGTCGCTTAAACACTAGAAACTTGGATAATTTTACACGAATCTCATTCTTCTAATGTTTTCATCTTAAATATAAATAATAGAAAGTCAAGATATTACTAGAAATATTTAAAGTTTTTTCCTTTTTGTGTGTAAATATTACATGTTTTTGCCGTCTATAAGTCACCATTCATTGCTTTATTTTAAAGTTTATATATGGTCAAATCCTTTTTTTTTTCTTTTTTAGTAAGTTATGAGTATGTCAACTGCATTGTATATTCAAATTATAGCCTTTCTTTTGGCATAACATACTTTTTCTCATTTATAATATTAGTAGGAAGTAGTAATGGTATCTAGATTATGAGTGCGCCAATTGGAGTGGATCAGAACATCCTTATCTCGCAGCACTACTACAAATACTCAAATAAAGTACAATCTAATAAGAATCATATGAGATCTAAGAAAAATAGAATTTGAATTACCACTATTTGTAATTCATTTAGCAATATCTGGATAATTCTAATACAGTATTTGGATATTGTCTAAATATTAAGAACTTGCATGCTAATCAAGTACTACAGAGTTAGTATGTTTTTTTACTTTTATTGTTCTAAGGAAACCAAATCTCTTCTTGGCGTTACTTCACTGCCAGATTTCTTGCGAAAGTGAAAGCCATGTAATGTTTTTCATATATTTTATGTATTCTAGTTTCTAAACATGTGCTTTGCATGTGTATTTCATATTTTCAATAAAGTCACAAATGACTAGTTTGAGCTTAAATAAAAATAAAAATTAAAGAAGTCTAATAGAGAGAAACAAATGCTGAAAAAAGAAATATAGAATCAGTACAAAATTTTCAACTAAAGCATGAATGAAATAATACAATAATAATGATATAAGCACTTCACTACTTTAACCATAAAATGAAAAGAATAACCTTGGGTAGAGATTACATGAAACAAAAAAGATTGATTTATATAGATAAGAATGGAGGAATACCAAAAGATATCTTAAATTTAATATTTGGAGGTTATGAATATAGAAAGTGTAAGAGTTGGATAGACAATTAAATATGAGATATGAAGGTAAATATTGAAAGAAAATAATAATAATAATAAGTGAAAGGGTATAAATTTCATAATTCAAAAACTAATAAAACAACAAACGTAGACATACAAATATTTTTTAAAAAAGAATGTGAATGTATTAAGCTTCAATTTATTTTGTTTTAAATAATAAATATTACATTTATTATCTATTGAATTTAAATATTTAATAATATTATAACATATTATTTGGAGTTATGAATTTGAAAAGACATAAAAATAATAAAAATTATTAAAAACAAGAGTTATAAAGATGATAATGTAGGAGTTAAAGATACAAGATTATTAAATATTATAGAATATAAGTTATGAAAATGAAGAGGTGTGGTTATGGAGTTGATTTTAAATTAAAAATTAATTTTTTATAATAATTTTAAGAAAATAAATTAATCGATAAGGTGTATTTTCGTAATCTAACTTTTGACTGACTTAGACTCTTCCCACTTTTAGTAATATATATGACTTCCCACTTTTAGTAATATATATGAATATGAATGAATGAATGAATATCAATGAATGAATATGATATGATGATATACACATACATGCACATGCACACACCGTGTGTGCCTCTGTGTGTGTGTTCCCTAACATTATTTGAAGTATGAAATTGTGTGTTTCTTTGTGGTATAACTTATTCAAATAAAGCTGTGAACGCTGCTTGGGGTTCAATTGGAGACTTGTATGATCATAACTTGGGTGCTATACTTTCATTTTTGCTATTGATTCCAAAATTGTATTGTATACAGTATATTTATGTTCACTACATAATGAACTACTATTTAGTTTCCAAATATTTATTGCTAAAAGATTACTACATTTGGTATCTGTTGAAAGAGGAAACAGAGAATTTTAGTTGACAAAATGGAAGCCTTTTTAAAAGTAGAATAACAAATCCTCATTCTTTATTTGCTAAAATTTAAGTTAATTCTACAACCTGTGCTGTCAGTAATCTTCTTCATCTTCTATCTATAAGAATGACCAGGTTTAATGCTTCCTTATTACGGGCAGGCTAACTGAAGTGGGCACTTTAGGGCATTCAAAGCATCTTCCTTAAAATCTGCTCGGCAGAACTCTTTGGGCTCCATTGGTGTTTCTTAGGGTTAGTTAAAGCCCTGCAGTAGTTAGTTAATGGATTAGCGGTCTGCTTAAATGGACTTGAGCAATCCTGCCCTCATGAGTTAGCTTTTAGGGTTGAGTTAGGTCCGGTTGCCATATTGTCACGGCCCTGACCCACCTGAGTGGCACCCACACTAACTCTTCGGTGGGAGAATCAGATACTAACCCAACAACGATAACTATTAATCCAAACATGCATTTAATGAGTGGAAACAGAATAAATATAGGTTGAAAACTAAGTTCCCATAAACTCAAAAAATTTATCGACACAAATGTAGAAAGGAAATACTCTCTTGAACCTGAAAGTCATTCTACCAAAATATCTATCTAAAGGTCGAAGATAAGGGGGCCACCCGAAACAATAAAGTAAATAATAGTTCAAAAGGTCTAAGTCTGAAGAGAAGGGACTAAGAGTAAGATGAACACACGACAACCTGGAAGAACTGGCTCACCCTTGAATTCGATGATCAACGATCTGTTAACTGAGGTCTCTCAACAGCCGCGTGAACATGCTCTGTACTCAACAATGAAAGAGCAAGTGCAGTATCAATAGACAACCACAGTGTATTGGTAGGATCACGCCAGTAAATGAAATATGAATAAGAAACTACGACATAGTAATACAACAATACATGATCACATCACAATTATGCCAACTTTTAAATCATTAGATAGGTAAACTTACTCAATAACAATGCAACAATCAACGATGGTCCTTTCATGGAACCTATACCCAAATTATTAGTGTACGGGCATGATACCCATTCTAATAGCCAGTGTACCGGAGTGGTATCCATTCTAAATGTACCAACGCGGTTTCTGATCCAATTGTACTGGCGTGGTACCCGATCCAAATATACTAGGGTGGTACCCAATCCAACATGAAGTCATACATCACAATTACAATCATAATGAATTGTCACACACACTTAAACAACTTATTAATACGTTCATTGCATGTAATTTTATCGCAAGATATTGTTTTATTTCATGTTCTTTCCTTTTTCCTAATCATATGTTATACATGCAATACTAGTGAAGCAGTTAACAAACACATATAACACAAACGGAAAAATACAACCATAACCTACCTTGTAACAAGCCTTGAAAATTTTAAATAACTGGAGCTTTCCCTTTTTTCAATGTTTTGATGATTTGTTCTTGATCTTTAACAAACAAAGAATACAAGTAATCAATGAACAATGACCTACATTATCCAGATCATATCAAAATTCTAATCATTGACCACTTTCATTATCATCTTACCCAATTAGGGCTTTTACCATCATTAATTTCAAGCCAAACCTTCTCCTAAGAGAATTTTCATAGATTCTAAGGTATAGAGTTTAAATTACATGCTAGGGGAATGATTAACTAACCTTTACCAAAGAATTTAGTCGAAAATTGAAAAGAATTAGCCCTAGGTTGTCTCGAGCTCTTCAAGAACGAAGTTGCAACAATAAAAATAATTTTGGGACTTTCTGACTTAAAACCCCACAAGTGTCCCACTATAGCGGTCCCATCTCGCTATAGTTGCCCCTGCCATAGTGGGTTGCGTGGAGACAAATTTGGATTTCATGTCAAAACCTCCATATCAGACCTTGATATTCTAAAATATCCCTTTCACGACAAAATCAATTTCAGGAGCTTTACTCACTCGAATTCGATTCCATAAAGCTGCATGGGCTCCTAAATAATTCCTTGATTATTAACTCAAACAATCAGAACTCCAAAATCGACCCCAATCTATTATCCTAGACCTCGCCTGGCTCAAATTTCATTCAAGTCTGGCCTAGTCTCAAAATTTTTAAGTTACTTTAGTTGATGATAGCCCAACCTAAGATCAATTTTTGAGAAGACTGACGCACCCTGCAATTGATCAGAAAGATCATCTATATGAGGCAGGGGGTATTTATTTTGGATGGTAATCTTGTTAAGTTATCGGTAGTCTATGCATATTATCATGTTATCATTCTTCTTTTTCACAAATAACACAAGAGGACCCCAAGGAGAAACATTCAGATGAATAAAACCTTTATCAAGGAGCTCTTGGATTTGAGTCTTGAGTTCCCTTAACTTTGTCGTAGCCATGCGATAGGGATGAATAGAAATTAGGTAAGTGCCCGACTCTAAATCGATATAAAAATCTATATCCCTATCCAAAGGCATAGTGGCCAAATTAGCAGGAAACACCTTTTTAAACTCTGAAACTACAGGAATAGACTCAATGGAGGGAGATTTTACATTACCTTGAATATGAGCTAAATAGGCTAAACAACACACCCCACTAGCTTCCTTGCTCGAATGTTGGGTTAGGCGTGTACACCTCTTCTCACTCTAACCTTTCCCTTCTCTAGATCTCTAGAACCACAGTCTTAATGTTAAAATTAAGCACAACATAATAGGGGACAACCAACTTATACCTAAGATCACATCAAGGTCCACCATGTATAAAATGCCCGAATTTACCCAAGTATGAAATTCCATAAACAAGACATAACAAACACGGTAGACATGGGTGACTACAACAGACTTTCCCATAGGGGTAGAAACATGGATGGGGCCATCAAGCATAACACAAATCAATTCAAAGTTCAAAGCAAATTGAGCTGACCCATAAGAGTAAGTAGAATTAAGATCAAATAAAATAGTAGCCATCCGATCATAAATAAGAATAATATTTGTGATTGTTGCATCCGACGCCTCAACCTTTGTCCTGCTCAGAAAGGCATAAAACTGCATCTTGTCATCCTGATGGGCAACCTCCTTTGTCTGGTTGCACTTTTCTTCTACCTGTATTATCATTTCTTTGGCCTCCACAACCTCTCTGATTTCCTTCTCGCGCACCCTGTGGATGTCTCCTATTATAACCTCCGCCCGCTAGTACCACTGCCCTAGTTTACTGTTGTGCTAGATTAGTCATGCATGGATGAGGGCAATCCCTCCTTAAATGTCCCAGATCTCCACAATTATAGCAACTGTAGGCAAGGGACGACTTGCTGGCTGACAAGCTAAGTTGCTCGGACTCTCCAAAAATGTTGCCGTACCCTTGTCGAATCCCTAAAAAATACATTATTTTTGGAGGATCCGACACGCACCCGTCGACATTTCTGAAGAGTCCGAGCAACATAGCTGACGAGTATGAGGCTCCTTGATCACCCTGAGTTGAATTCTGCTATGGAGTCCCTGAGTAACCATTGATAAAAGCGGTCATAGTTGATCGGGCTGCATATATCGACCGACTCTAATCCTTGGAGTAAGAACCACTGTAGTTTCCTGCATTCTCAAGCTTCTTAGCCAAGCCTTGTTCTGCCAGTCTCATTGAACTCCTTCACTTTCTTCACAAAGTTAGTCACCTTGTTGAGACTCTTACCTGTTAAGGTCATGTGAACAGATAAAACCTACAATTCATAATTCAAACCTTTGACGAACAATCAAATTCTCTCTTCCTCGATGCTCACCAATTGCATAGCATAGCAGGACAAGGTTGGAACTCTCACAGGAGCTACAATCAAGCTACGCTGCTCTAGAACTATAAACTCATACTTCATTCAATCACATATTTCTCCATGAACAAGGCATGGAACTGGACCCAAGTGAATGGAGGCAAGACTGGCGATCGACATTCCACAAAAGCTCTACACCATTGCTTTGCCTCGTCTTGAAGCTGAAAAGTCACGAATTCGACCCTATGCTGATGAACAATGCTCAACTTGTAAAGCCTCTCATAACAATCCAAAATGAATTCATAAGCATCTTCATTCTCTGAACCATGGAACATTGGAGGCTCTAGTTTCAAGAACTTGATCAACATCTCATGCTTAGTATCAGTCATCATAGGGCCCAAAAGTGGATGGAAGAAGGCATTAGTACCCAACGCCCCATCTCTCTCAGGATTGTAGCAGCCGCTGGGTAAGTGATTGGTACTTGAGCGTCCGACACAATGGGGTCAACTCAAGAACTGGCCAACCAACTCAAAAAGGATAGGACCAACTGAGCTACTCCTCGGTCCAAAGTGGGAAACCTATTGTAAGATATAGAGCCAATGGATGTGTTTTCTAGTAGTATTATCCAAGAATAAGAGTTATTTGTAGGTGTACAAGTAAATCTATCCGAGGAAATAAAATAAAAAAAGATCCCTAAAAATCTCTAAGATCCCTAAAAATCTCTAGGATCCCTAAATATCTCTACCTATGATTATGCTATAAATACTAGATATGACTGTACATTTTGTAACACTCCCCCTCAAGTTGGAGCATAGATATTGATCATGCCCAACTTGTTACAAAGATATTCCATCCGAGTTCCATTCAAAGGCTTCATGAATATATCACCCAGTTGCTCCCCTGTCTTCACATAGCCTGTAGAAATCATGTTCTCTTGAATCTTCTCACGGAAAAAGTGACAATCAACCTCAATATGTTTTGTCCGTTCATGATACACTGGATTTGAGGCAATATGTAGAGCAGCCTGATTATTACACCAAAGTTTTGCTGGAAAAGAAGGATTCAAACCAACCTCAGCTAAAAGGTGTCGTATTCATAGTATTTCACATATGGACTGAGCCATAACTCTGTACTCGGACTCTGCACTAGATCAAGATACAACATTTTGTTTCTTACTCTTCCAAGATACTATATTTCCACCAACAAAGACGCAATAGCCAGTAGTCGATCTTCTATCAATTCTTGATCTAACCCAATCTACATCTGCAAAACATTCAAAGCGAGTATGTCTGTGGTTGCTATACAATATGCCAAGGCCAGGAGCTCCTTTCAAATAACATAGAATTTGTTCCAAGGCAGCCCAATGTTTGACTGTTGGTACAAACATGAATTGACTGACAATACTGACTGCATAGGCAATATCTGGACGAGTCACAGTTAGGTAGTTCAATTTCCTAACTAATCTTCTGTATCTTTCTGGAGCATCAAAAGGGTCAACATCATCCTTAGTAAAATGTACATTAGGGTCCATTGGTGTGCCACATTTCCAGTTTCTACAAGTAGGTCAAGTGCATACTTTCTTTGAGATAAGAAAATCCCATGCTTGCCTCTAGCTACTTCTACACTCCAGAAGTATTTCAACTGTCCCAAGTCTTTGGTATGAAATTTGGCATATAAAAACTGCTTGAGAGAAAAAATTCCAGTACAATCATCTCCTCTAATAACAATATCATCAACATAAACAACTAGGAGAATAATACCAGTCGCTGACTGTCTGTAGAAGACTAAGTGATCATACTTGCTCTTTTTCAACCTAAACTCCTGAACTACATCTCTAAATTTTCCAAACCATGCACGAGGACTCTGCTTTAGACCATACATAGATTTTCTCAAATGACAAACTTTTCCATACTCTCCCTGAGCAACAAATCTAGGCGGTTGCTCCATATACACCTCTTCATGGAGATCACCATGAAGGAAAGCATTCTTGATATCCAGCTGATGTAAAGGCTAGTGTTGAGAAGCAACCATGGAAATAAGCAAACGAACAGAGGTGAGCTTAGCTACATAGGAAGAAGTGTCCGCATAATCTACCCCATAAGCCTGAGCATAGCCTTTAGCCACAAGTCTAGCCTTAAGTCTTGTGACAGAACCATCAGGATTGACTTTGACGGTAAAGACCCATTTGCATCCTATAACTTTCTTTCCCTTGGGTAAATCCACCAAATCCCAAGTGTGATTTTCATCTAGAGCATGTATGTCTTCAAGCATTGCATCATGCTATCCAGGATTAGTCAAGGCTTCTTTCACTATTTTGGGAATAGAGATAGAGTCTAGAGAGTCAATCAAACAACTAGATGCAGGAGATAAGTGATCATAAGAAACAAAGTTAGCAATGGAATATTTGGATATACACTGATGTGTACCTTTCTGAAGAGCAATAAGAAGGTCAAGATTTCCCGAAGAATCAAGTGGAGGAGCAACTGATGATGACGGAGTTGATGTAGGAGAAGTATCATCATTACCTTGCCTCCTCGAGTAAACTTGCACAATTGGTGGTCTTGTTGGAGCAGATGAAACATCTGTAGACATACTAGTTGATTGATTCTCAATAAACGAACTAGCAGATAGAAGAACACATCATCTGATTGTTTTGTTTCAGCATGAGTAACCTGATAGACCAACCACTCATCTTCCTCCACCTGACTTGTACAAATTTGAGGTGCATAGAAGAATGGTGTAGCTTCTGAAAATACCACATCAGTTGGCACTAGGTATTTGCCTTGCGTAGTTCAACAGAGTAACACCGATACCTTTTCTGAAGTCGAGAATAGACCAAGAAAACACATTTTAACGCCTTTGGATCCAATTTGGTAACAGATGGTCAAACATTTCGAACATAACATGAGCTTCCAAACACCTTAGGTTCCACCGGGAATAGTGATTTGTTTGGAAAAAGAACACCATAAGGCATATTACCTGCCAACACAGCTGACGACATGCGATTTATCAGAAAACAAGTTGTAGAGACTGCATCAGCCCAAAATTGTTTCGGGACTCTCATTTGGAACAAAAGTGCCCGAGCTGTCTCAAGTAGATGCCTATTCTTCCTCTCAGCAACTCCATTCTGAGAAGGTGTATCAACACATGAAGACTGATGAAGAATACCATAGTTTCTCATGTAAGATTGAAATAATTTTGACATATATTCTTTAGCATTATCACTCCTTAGAATCTACACTGAAGCATTAAATTGAGTTTTGACTTCAACACAAAAGGCAGTAAAGTGAGTAAACACTTTAGATCAACTCTTCATAAAGTAAATCCAAGTTATTCGAGAAAAATCATCCACAAAAGTGACAATATTTATGCCCAGTTTTAGAAACAACTGGACATGGTCCCTAAACATCTGAATATACAACTCAAAAGCAGACTCATCTCGCTTATTAATCCTTGGACTTAATGGACTGCGATGATGTTTTGCAAATCGACGAGATTCACATTTCAATGAAGAAATATCATGGAACTGAGGACAAAGCTTCTTTAACAGAGGTAGTGAAGGGTGTCCCAATCGACAATGTGATTCAAATGGAGAGACGACACAAGAGCATGCAACAAACCGAACCTCCCATTCATCAAGGATGTAGAGATCATCAATTAGATGTCCTTTACCAATAACCTGATTTGTTTTAAGATCATGAAATAGACAATGATCGGGAAAGAATGAAATATAACAATTAAGATCTCTAGTAACTTTGCTTACAGAAATCAAATTAAAAGCTAACTTTGGCAGACTTAGTACATATGACAGGGTAATAGAGGATGTTGGTTTAACAGTCCCATATCCAACGCTGTTACAAGTTGATCCATTAGCTACAGTAATCGGAGATGGTGGTGCTTTGTGCGATCAAAAGCTAGAAAGACTATTAGGATTACCTGTCATGAGATTTGTGGCACCTGAATCAATGACCCATTTATTTGAAGAGGTGATGAGACATGTTTTAGTTGACTCGTAAAAGCTTTAATTGAAGTAGATTCGTTCAATGATTTTTTATATTGAGAGAATTCAGAAAAATCTTCCACGGAAACCGAAATCATGTTATCAAACAATGAACTGGAAGCCGTCATTTCCCTAACTCACAATATTGAAATAAATTGATAGACAATTGTCCAAAGCTGAAATTATCCAACCAAGTCTGTGTTGGACAAAAATAGAACTCCAATCCGGTGAATCACATGAAACAAATCATAGAATCAAGCGAATCTGAACCCAATCAAACAAACTCAGAGAACTAACAGAGACTCAACAAGTCTCAAATTGTTACAAAGAAAGAAGACCCAAATAAGTCACAAGTTGATCTGAACACGGAGTTCCACTCGAAGACAATTTCTAACACAACAAGCCTCCTAAATATTACTGCAAAAACACAGAAATAGAGCAGTAACTTATAAGAAACTCAAACTTGACCAACAAAGTAGCTACAAAATCTGTTCAAAGGTTGTCAAACGTGGTTGTGTGATCTGAAACCACCACAAAGAAACCGAAAATATCAAGCAACCACCTCCAATAGTCAGGCAACTACTAGAAAAGTCGTCAATTTTTCGGTGAAGTTGTTGATCTAATACTGGCAAATCAGAAGGATAGGAGCTGATACCATGTAAAATATAGAGCCAATGGATCTGTTTTCTACTAGTATTATTCCAAGAATAAGATCTATTTGTAGGTATACAAGTAAATCTATCTAAGGAAATAAAATAAAAAAAAGATCCCTAAAAATCTCTAAGATCCCTAAATATTTCTACCTATGATTATGCTATAAATACTAGATATGACTGTACATTTTGTAACACCTATAATCCCAGCTTGAGCTCCTGCCTTTGTTTCCGCATCTTCTTCGATTTCAATCTCCACATTCTCTTCCACCTCAGCCTGGGGTGCGGGAGGGGCCATTTGCATTGGTATATTCTCAACTTGAGCTTCTCCCCTGTGGTGTTGTGCTTTCTCGACCACATCCTCCCATTGCTGGCTCTTTTGCTGAAGCTACTATTCTTACACCATTGCGATGAGTGTCAACCATCTACAGACAGAAGAGTGGAAGAAATTAGACACTAATTTGGATCGTCAAATACTAATTGGAATCAAGTTATAGCACAAAGGGAGAAAAAAAGATTGAGAAATTTTGTGAAGTCCTATAGCCTCTCAAAGAAAAGTACAGACGTATCTGGACCATCTCGCAAGACTCTACTAGACTTATTTTGGTACAACGAGATTGACAAACTAGGACTCTGATACCAATTTTGTCACGATTTTGACCTGTTGAGTGGCACTTACATCAACCCTTCAGTGCGAGAACCAAATACTAACCCAATAATGATAATTATTAATCCAAACATGCATTTAATGAGTGGAAATAGATTAAATATAGTTTGAAAATTGAGTTTCTATAAACTTAGGAAATTTATCAATATAAGTACTAAAAGGAAATACTTCTTAAAACCTGAAAGTTATTTTACCAAAGCTTCTATCGAAATGTCAAAGATAAAGGGATGCAACCCAAAACAATAAAGTAAATAAGAGTCTAAAAAGTTTTAGTTCGAAGAGAAGAGATTAAGACTAAGATGACCGACGATAGCCTGAAAAAACTCGCTCACCCTTGAATTTGATGATCAACGATCTTTTAACTGAGGTCTCTCAACAGCTGCCTGAAGATGCAGTACTCAACAAAGAAAAAACAATTGTAGTATTAGTACATAACCACAATGTACTGGTAGGATCATGTGACTATTTTCAGTAAATGAAAAATGAAATATGCATAGGAAACTACAACTTAGTTAGACAACAATACACGGTCGCATCACAATTATGCCAACTTATAAATTATTAGGTAGGTAAACATACTCAATCACAATGCAACGGTCAATGATGGTCCTCTCATGAAACCTATATCCAAACTGTTAGTGTAATGTGGTACCCATTCCAAATGTACCAGCACAATACTTGATCCAATAGGACTGGCATGGTATCTGATCCAATATGAGGTCACACGTCACATTCACAACCACAATGAATTGTCATACACACTTGAACAACCAAGTAATCACGCATCACATATAATTTGATCACAAGATATCATTTCACTTCATGTTCTTTCTTTTTCCATAATTATATACTATACATGCAATACTAGTGAAGAAGTTAACACACATATATAACACAAGCGAGAAACACAACCATCATCTACCTCGAAACAAGCCTTGGAAATGCTAACATGAGCTTTCCCTTTTTTCAAATGTTTTGGCTCATTCTTGATCTAAAACAAACAGAAAATACAAGTAATCAATGAACAATTGCCTACATTACCTAGATTATATCAAAATCCTAACCCTTGACCACTTCATGATCATCTCATCTAACTAGGGCTTTTCTCACCATTAATTTCAGGTTAAAACCTTCCCCTAAGAGAATTTCCATCAATTGTAAGGTCTAGGAATCGAATTACATGTTAGGGAAAGGGAAATGATTAACTTATCTTTACCGAAGAATTTGGTGAAAAACTGAAAAGAATTAGTCCTAGGTCGTCTCTAGCTCTTCAAGAACGAAGCTTCAGTAATAAACACAATTTTGGGGCTGGTCTGTCTTAAAACCCCGCGACTATCCCACTATAGTGGCCCTATCTTGCTATAGCGGGATTGTTTCCGCTACAATGGCTTACGTGGAGATAGAAACTCAGTTTTTGTGTTCCAAACCCCTATTTCGCAAATGACCTCAAACCTTTACATTCTAAAATATCACTCCCACGACAATATCAATTTCTAGAGTTTTACTCCCCGAATTTGATTCCTTAAAGCCGTATGGGCTCCTAATGTCTTGGCTAGCGGCTCAAACAATCAAAACTCAGAAATCAACCCAATCTATTATAGTGTAGACCTTGCCTAACTTAGATTCCATTCAAGTCTGGCCTAGTCCTAAATTTTTTTAGTTACTATTCAAAAGTTTTCAGACCCAAAATTTATTCCCGTTGGTTTCTTCATAATGATAGGAACGGATCGTTACACATCTTTACATGGTATAAAATGTATTTAGCCTTCATTCCTAATAAAGGACATAACCATATTTAGAAAGCAGATTTGTAGGAATCATCTTCTATCTCTTTTCTATGTTAGCAAACAAACTACTGGATTCATTCATTGCTTACCTTTTGGAATAAGAAATTCTTCGATTTGATTATATGGTATCATAGTCAGATCCATCCCTATTTTGACTCCTGGTTCATACTCCAGTTGGGCCTAGGCGTGAAGTGGATGTTAGAATGGATTCAAGTCTCGCATTGATTAAAGAATTGACTGACGGTCTACTTGTATAGACTTGGGAAATCATTCCCTCATGAGCTAGCTTTTAGGGTAGAAATAAGCTCGGGTGCCGTATCTTTATGGTGTTAATGTTTTACTGATTCCATCATTGCTCAAAAAAGAGCAGTTCACCATGTGCAAATTGTTTTTTTTCATATTTTTAGAAATTAAGTACTGCTAATCAAATTCTACTATGTGGAGCTAAATGGGTAATTTATTTGTAGCACACTCTGGAATTTCAGTTGGATGTAAATGGAAATATAACTCCTCCGCTGGAACATCTAACCTATATTTTCACCTTAGTGTATTTGAATGTATTGATAAAATAGATCAATGTAGTGATAAAATAGATCAAGTACATCTTCAGTGTTACATTGTGCATATTAAGGGTTCACTCATCATATTCTCATTGCCTTTAACCTTCTCTTCCAAAAGTGACATTCCGTGTTTGTCGAAAAATAATATTCATTGTAATCCTTATTGACCTGCATTTCAAGTCTGAGGTGGTTTACATAATGTTCAGTGTCAAGGAAGTTTTGATGAGCATCTTTTATTAGAATTTCTCAACTCTGGTTGTGTAATATGCATGCTGAACTTAATTGTGGATATAGCCATGTACTCATCTCTGTTATTATCTTAGGATTTGTACTTGCGTCAGAGTGTAGTTTGATTATATCTGTTTGTCTGCAGATGATGTCCATGGGATGTGGCATGGTCCCGATGGTGTATCCTGGAATGCAGCCATACATGCCGCCTATGGGAATGGGAATGGGGATGGGGATGGGTATGGAGCTTGGCATGAACAGGCCAATGGTGCCATATCCACCTCTTTTACCAGGTGCAGCGATGCAGAATGTAGCTGCAGCAGCACAAATTGGTCCTAGATTTCCTATCCCTCCATTTCATTTGCCACCAGTTCCAGTACCAGATCCATCCAGAATGCAAGCCTCAAGTCAGTCAGATCCAATGCTAAATCCACTTGTTGCACATAATTCGAACCAGCCAAGACTTCCGAATTTTAATGATCCATATCAGCAGTTTTTTGGTCTCCAACAGGTGCAAGTCACATTACCACAGGCAAGTCCTTCCTCTTCTACTTGGTCATTAACTCATTTTATAGTAATTACGTTGTGAGAAATATAGGAGAAAATATTATTGAATTGTTGTCTACATTATTACATTGAGACCCTATTTATAGATACTA
>JBCEWC010008705.1:0-19621 GCA_038996855.1 Solanum aculeatissimum | reverse complement strand
TTTTTGATAGGGGGACTACTTTAAAGTAGTTCAACTTGTGGATATATATATAATAGGAAAGTTACCATTCAAAAAAATATATATCTACTATGCACAAATGTTTGCACCAAAAAAGTAAAGATACGATGAAATTCCATTATTTATTTTATGAATGGAATAGACCTATCTTCAAAGCATCTACCATTTCTCTCCAACCAGACTAACCACCATATGTGTGATACAACTAATCTCCGCCATCTCTTCTGCTTCTTTTCTTTATTAAGTAAATAATTTCATTGCTGCCATGTTGATTAATAATGGTTACAAAAGTAGAGTGGAAAAAAAGAACTCATCAGCTTCAGTATATATCAAGTAGAGAGCTAGTGAGCCGATAAAAATTCAAGAAGGTAACAGGGGAATTTACTGGGGATACAAAAGCCCAACTATACAACAACATAAGACAACTAGCTTTTAGAGATTGGTAGGTAGTTGATATTCCATCAAAACATCTCCTATTTCTTTCATTATGGATACTCCAAAAAAATAGCAGCTGATATCGTCTTCCAACTCTCAAAATCATCCTTGATACTCTGTGGCATGACCCAATTTAGTCCAAAAAGTATGATAAATATACTCCATGAATCTTCTGCCACTGGACAGTGTATAAAAAGGTGGTTGTGTGACTCTGCCGCATTCATGCACATATAGCACCTGTTTGCCATTTGAAATTTCCTCTGGCTAGGTTATCATGAGTCAAACATGCTCCATGCACTGCTGTCCAGCTGAAGCAACTAATTTTAGAAGGCAATTGACTTTCCAAGTAAGTTTCCAAGGCCAAACAGCAGCAATTGCATTTTGTGGGCCTAGAAGCTTACATGCGACCTTGACTGAAAACTCCCCATTCCTCCTATCTCCCCATTTTAATTGATCTGGTGCAAAGGCTGTTGATTGTGGCACTGTGAAGTGCTCCTAAAAGGCTGATCAACTCTTCCATCTTCCAGACTTGCATGTTTCTTCTAAGGTTTTGGCTCCAAGAGGTTCCATCCCCGTGTTGGTGTATTGTCGTGTCTGGTTCATTTGTTAACTGGAATATGTTAGGGTAGGCAACCTCTAGAAGGTGTTTCCCAACCACTTATCTCTCCAGAAACTTATAAGTTGGTCATTCCCTATTACCAGGTGCTTGTGCAAACATCTCTCATATCTTGCTTATGCTTTTCCAGTAGCCAACCCCATAAGTTTCAGTTGAGATTTTAGAGCACCAGCAGTTCACGGCTCCATGTTTGGCAATAATGACTTCCTTCCATAGGCACCAATCCTCCTGAGTGATCTCCATAGCCACTTCATTAGTAAGCATGTCCCTGATGCTCAGACCACCTAGGTCATTCGGCAACAAGACCTTATCCCACTTGACCAAATGAAATTTATGGCTACTATTATTTCCTTCCCATAAAAAGGTCCTCCTAATTTTATCCAGTTGCTTCAATGCCTTATTGGTGATGGGATGGACTGACATACTATAAGTTTGGATACTGTCAAGCACAGTATTGATCTACCCCCATAGAAAGGTATTGCATCTGCCAAAAAGCAAGCCTCTTCTCAAACTTTCTATGACTCCACTCTAAATGCCTTTTGTCTTGTATTTAGCCCCCAGTGGAAGACCCAAGTATGTGGTAGGAAATGTTCCAATACTACAATGCAATATGCCTGCCAGATCTTCTATGTTCTGCACCTTATTAACAGGGTAAATTACACTCTTGAGCATGTCGATGTGGAGCCCTAAGACTGCTTCAAACGGGAGCAATGTAAGATTTAGATAAAGGGCCTACTCTCTGTCAGGCTCACAGAAAATCAAAGTGTCATCTGCATAAAGCATATGTGAAATGTTTACAGCTCTGTCCCTTCCTATATCAAAACCGTTTATTCTTTGCAGTTGTTTAGCTTTATCCTGCATTCTACATGGTCCTTCTATAGTTAGAATGAACATAAAAGATGATAGGAGGTCACCTTATCTTAGACCTCTTTGCGGGAAGAAGAATCCTGTTGGACTCCTATTGATTAGGACTGAATACTTCATAGTAGAGATGTTGAATTTAATCCACTTTATACACCTATCCTCAAACCCCATCTACATGAGTATAGATATGAGACGAGACCAATTCAATTGGTCAAAAGCTTTTTCAACATCTAGTTTACATAGTATTCCATTGTTTCAATTGCCAATCAAGCACCTCATTTGCTATGAGTGAGGCATTTGTTATCTGCCCCCTCTTGATGAAAGCATTTTGTAGGTTTGAGACTAGTTTCCGCATCACTCTTTTCAGCCTCTCTGCAAGAACCTTAATAATCTTGTATAAGCTCCCAACAAGTTGATTGACCGGATTGGCCAATAATCCCTGAGCTTCATTGCCACTTTCTTCTTGGGGATAAGTGCTATGAATGATGCATTGCAGGACTTAACCATCCAGCAGTGCTGATGATAATACTGCATAGCTTCTGGTAAATCTGTTTTGATAAATCCCCAAGAGAACTGGAGAAAGTCATATTGTATCCATCAGACCCTGGGACTTTGTAAAGGCAACTTGATTTTTGGCTGCCAACACCTTCTCTTCTTCAAAAGTTGCTTCTTGAGCTGCTTCTTGAGTGTTGGTTTCTTCTGTTGGATGCAATTTCATCAAAAATGGCAGAAGGCCTCCAGTTTTCCTGCTCAGTGTATAATCTTTCAAAGAACTCCAATGTCTTCCTTTTAATTGTCGCCTCCTCTTAAATAATAACATTTCCTACAAGAAATTTGTCTACGCAATTGAGATCTCCTATTTGAGTTAGCGATCTTCCAAAAATATGTAGTGTTCTTGTCGCCAAAGACATCTTGATTTCTGCCTCCATGAAATCTCCTCTATTTTTGTCAACCATTGTATCTCAACTTTCAAATTTGTCATTTAAACTTGCCTAGGCTACATTCAGTTGTTTGCCCTGTGTTCTGTTCCAATAACATTAGCTCATTTAGTGCATTGCCTTTCCTTGTCTCCAATTTCCCAAATTCCTCCTTATTCCAGTTGGTGATCTCCTTCTTTAGGCTCCTCAGTTTCTGCAGAAGGATGAAGTTTGGCCTTCCATTGAAATTGTAGCTCTACCATCAATTCTTCAATTTGTCCAGAAAGCCTTCTACCTCCAATCACATATTTCAAATTTAAAGTAAGAGGGAGTGGCATCCCAATCTCCAATTTCCAGCAAATTGGATCTATGGTCTAAGAGAAAATTTAAGAATTGCAATCTGTCTCACAGCCTTGAAAGAGTCACTCCATTTGGGTGAAATGAGGAACTTGTTAATTTTGGATGCTTGTTGATTATTATCTCCTATAGACCAAGTAACTGGGCTCCTGTAGTGGCAAATCAATGATGCCGAGGTCTTGAATTGTATCTGAGAATGTTTCCATTATTCTTGATCTCCTTGTGCTATTGAGTATTTGACATCCACATCTGCATACATTAGAGCCATCTTCTATGACCCACTTATTCTCCCATAATCCACTTATCCCTGCTAGTTTATCCCACAACTACTTTCTGGATTAGTATGTGGGCCCATAGTTGCCAATACAGCACCACCTGAAAATCTCAAATGAACTCTCCAGCATACAAGTAAATGTGTAGCAGCCCTGCAGTGAGCCTACTTTTACCCATCTCCTTTTATCCAGATCACTATCATACCACCAGTTGCACCAACTGCTTCAAGTTCTGCCCAATAAGCCCATTTGTTACCCCGTAACATAACTGCTGGACCGGGTTACTATTGATACCCTGAATCTTTTTTCTTTTTTTTTTTTTTGAGATTGGTAACTGTTTCTATTTTCCATAAATCAGTACATGGTTTGTACGGAAAACCATATTTACATAAAGAACACTAAAAGGCACTGTCCTATCCCTATAATGAGTCTAAAACATCAATGATTGTTTCTTGCAAACAAAGTGAGTCAATCTTCCACTTCTGAATGAAGGATTTTATAATGCTCCTCTTTCCATCCTTATTCAACCCCCTTACACTCCAACTTAGGATTTTTAAATTCATCCAGACAGAGAAATGTAAAGATGTAATGCCTACCCATGTTCCCCCTATTTTGCTACTCCTTTTTGTCATAATTGATCCCCACAAATTAATCTTTTCCTCTCCCTTCTCCTCTATTTTTATTTTCCTTCCCCGGCCTATGTTGATTCAATTCCTGCTCGTCAATTTGTTTTTGCCTTCTTAGTTCCATCCTTAGAATTAAATCTAAGAGATCATGTTCATATCCTGTAGCGTTAACTCCATATGCTTTGCAAGCCTTGACCATTGTGAGTTTTTGTCCATTTTGAAGTTTTGATGGCAGTTGGCTTGTCAATCCCACTTTCATACCATGTTAATAGTAGTGCTTCGCTTAACTTGGAAAGAAAATTCAGCATTTGAGCTAGAGGAAGAAACTAGATCTTTAATTGTAAGTTGTGATTGCAGTAGCCTGTGTATTCTTTCTTTAGGAGTTCTTTCATCATCAGCGTCTGAGTGGCCTCCTCCTGTTCTCTGCTCAACAGGTTTTGATGGAAGAGTTCGGGGACTATCGAGGTCGTTGGAGTCTAGATAATTGGATAGAGCATTGACTCTATTTGATGGGTCGGGTGTTCCTTAACTTGCCAGATAGTCTTCTCTTAAAAAAGTTTGGCGAAACCCTACTTCTCCCCTTCTTGTTATTCTCATTATCTGGGCCTGATTATAATATTCCTTCTCAGCATCCAACCCCAAATTGCCATGCATAGGGTTAGGCCCATTCCCCATCAAGTTGCAGGTTTCTACAACTTCCTATACCATGTCTGCTGGACAAAACCCTGTGACCTTCTCCCTTATATCTACTAGACAAAGCCATTAGTTACTTTCAAGTTAAAGTTGCCTCCTTGTACCTTCTAGTATGGTACGAGTTTCGATCTGTCACCTTCCTTTTGTCATTGCTAGGGGTTTTTTTCAGAAAGTCTGATGGACGTATGCAAGTCCTCCATGATTGAGATTTTGAAGATCCAACCCTCTTTAAGGAACTCGGTGGATCTCAGAATTACCATTTTATTCTTCTACACACAAATTCGAGATCATAAAAAGTGAGTAATGTGCCTAGTGTCCTTGACAACTCCAACATATCCTCCACAATTCTCTTCGATAAATTTGAAGGTTTCTAATGACCAAGCATGTAGTGGGATGATGAAAACCTTAACCCGTTTGTGCTCTAACTTCTTCATTGTTATCTTTGAACAGGTCACAGGTGACCACCATTCAAGAGACAACCGTCTACCCTTCCAAACCAAACCAGTCCGCTGTTTTAACCATGCTTGCCTCCGGCCTGGTTGGGAGCTCAAATAGAAATTAATTCTGATTAATGGCTGTGACTTTGAGTCCTGTTGTGACTTGCCACCTGCCCACGAATCACTTTTGTATAGCCTCTGAATTTGGGCTTGTATTAAATGAATCATTAAATTTACCTGCGAGACACCTCAAGAGAAAATGCTCGTTGTTGGCTTGTCCTGCTTCTGTGTTGCCAATGTTTGGCTATTTTTGGGTCCTAGCAGCCTCCATGAATCACTTGGCCTGGTCATCTGCCAAGTGAAATCTTGGATCCACATGTGGACCTTAGAATCTTTGCATCTTCCCAGCCTTTATTGTAACTGCTTTCTAGAATGATGACTGAAACTTTGTTATCCCCTAGTATAGTCTCTATTCTAACGTAATGTCTGTAACTATTGAAAGTTCGTATTACCTTGAAAGAATATTCATACACTTTTCTTTCCCACCTTCTGCATTGTTCGCCCGGTTGTACTTTGCAAATCCATAGGAGATAGCTTTTGTTTATTTTGACGTTGCTTGTGCTCAAACAACACCGAAGAGGAAGGAGAGAGTCCTAAAGTGGCTTCAGGTCATTCTCAAGAAAACGTGCTTGGGAGAAAAGTAACCCTTACCTGTGCTTCCTTTCAAACTATACATACCCCTTTTTGGCTTTTGCACATGCAATGCAAACTAACAATAATTCATCTCTTCTGACTCTAACTTCCCTTCTAAGACAGCAACTCAATAGATATGTGTGCTGCTCTGACATGGTCCAGTTGTATCCAGCTATGTTGAGGAAGAGGTTCCAGAGCTAGGCAGTGACACTGCAACGTAAGAAGAGGTGCTTGTTTGCCTCCCCTATAGTGTTACAGAAAAAGCATCTGGGAACTAGTTATCCCCCATTCTTCTGCAAAAGTTTTCGAGTTAAACATGCTCTCTTAATCACTAGCCAAGTAAAGCATTTTACCTTGGTGGGATGAAGACCTCTCTTGTATGCACTACTTACTGAGAAGTTCCCGTCTTTGTTGTGTTTCCCCAACACCCTATCTACATCCTTATATTGACCAGCACTTGTTTTAGCCTCAGTGCTTCCACAGATCCGGAAGATATATGGGGATTGCTCCTTAAGTGGTGATTGATCACTTCATCTATCCTGCCAAAATTTTGTCTTGTTTCCATTGCTTATATTAAAGCTAAGGTCGGATTCCACCAATGGCCATAGATTTTGGATGGTTCTCCGAACACCCATACCATAAATTCTGATACAATATTGGAGCACCATGGACTAAGTTCATCAAACTTTGTCACAACTACTTCTCTCCGTAAAGCTCTTTCCTCTTTAGTGTACCTCCATAGCCACTTCATAAGTAAGTTCTGCAATCTGAGATTTTTGACCACCAATCCTCCTCTAACTTTGTTTAGTAACCCTTCCCTTCTTAGTTTCCTTGTGCCACTAACTTTTCCGTTCTCTCCAAATAACCCACACAAGAGTTAGTGACGCAAACTGACATGCCCTGCATTTTCCCCTTCTACCATACTCCGACAAGCTTTTACCTCTTTCACCGTGATTGGCATCAACCAAAATATAGCAAACCATGTGAGCTACCATAATCTCGATATTATCAAAGAACGAATTCGGAGATGGTCAAAATCTTCGCCTCAAACCTTGCACATAGAACACCAACACAAGTAACCTTCCTTTTCCTCAGATTTTTTCTCAACGAGAACATCCCTCTGATTGTTAACCAAGTGAAGAAACACACCCTTCTCGGTCCTTTCTGAATCCAAATTGATCAATATAGAAAATTCCCTCCTTAATCAGAAGCTTTTAATAAGATTTAGGAGAGAACACACTATTATTCACCACCCCTACCTCCATACAGCATGGCCATCATTTGCTATACTTTATTTGTGGTGTATGTGTGTGTATGTGTGTGTGTATATATATATAATCATCTCATTAAGGATAAAATGCAAATATTTAAAGTTAAATTTATTTTCAAATATAGAATGGTATCATTCTTTTTAGGACGAACTAAAGAGGAAAGTAAATCACATAAATGGAGATAGAGGGAGTATTCAAAATGACCCTTTTTATCACCAAGAAATTCATATAGGACCAATCCTAATGATCACCCACAACTTTCAAAACTCGACTATAATGAGTCCACCTCTTAACCTTTTTGCATTTAAATACCAGGGTTTGTTCGAATGGCACAGGGCTTAATTTGTGACTCCCTCAACATTTAAATTAAATTAAGAGGCTATTCAAATTGACCAATTTCTATTGTAATATTTGGATTTCAGAAAGATGATAGCTAGACACTAAGATACAATAACTCACAAAAATCTGATTGATTGTAGAAGCCCAAAGTTTTCAAAAAACTTTTATGGTCTAATTCTCACAATTTGTCCTCCAAATCAACTTAAAACAACTGTATTCTGTTGGAGAGAAATGGTTGGAGATGGATTAGGTTTTGCATCAGTATGGTTACATTTTCTTATCTTGTCAATAGTAAACCAGTTGGATTCTTCCCAGCGCGAAGGGGATTGAGATAAGGAGACCCCTTATCTCCCTTTCTCTTTATTTTGGCAATGGAAGGATTTGACAGTATGATGAGAGTAGCATTAAAAAACAGTTGGATCACAGGCTTCCACCAAATAGGAGGTGATAGAGAGCAAACTAAGGAGATTTATCATCTGCTTTGTGCTGATGATACAATTATTTTTTGCAAAGCTATCGAGGAACAGCTAAGATACATTAGATTGATACTTCTGTTATTTGAGGCCACTTCAGGTTTGAAAGTGAATTGGCGGAAAAGCAATTTGTTTCCAATTTAGAAAGTGGTCAAATTTACAGAGTTTGACCTACAATTTATTTGGGCATGCAATTAGGCAATAAACATAAAGAGGTAATGAAATGGGGTGGCATTGTAAGGAAGGCAGAAAAGATATTGTCGAGGTGAAAGACTCAATAATAATCTCTGGGAGGAAGACTGATCCTCATATAACCCTGGACTCTTGACCTACCTATGTTATATCCTTGTTTCCTTCACCCTCAAAGTGCACCATATTTGTATTTGATAACATCCATCCATAAAGATTAGAAAACAAAGTTTTACAAAGATGAATGGAACAACCAGACCCTTTGGAAGGAGAAATATCAAGATTTATTCAACAAATGCAGCAATTTTGAGGCAACTGTCGATGAGTTTTGGACTGCTCAGGGGTGGAATTTATTTTTAGAAGGCATTTGAATGATTGGGAAGTAAACAGGCGGCCAGCATGCTACATGACATAGAGGAATGTACAGGCACTCTTCCTCAGTTGCGGACTCCATAAGATGGAAACATAGCAAGGATGGGAATTTTCACTTAAAAGGGCTTATGAGAAAGGCAATGCACAACAAAATAGAAACCAATAATCATTTTGGAACAATGTTTGGAAGAACATAGCACCAACCAAAGTAAAATACTTTATATGGCTGGTAGTAAGAAGGGTTTCTGACGTAAAAAGTTCTGCAAAAAAGGGGCCAGATTATTGTTTCCAGATATCAACTATGTGGGGAAATACAGGAGACCAACAACTGCCTTTTTCCTGCATTGTAAATTCACAACACAGCTATGGGTTTTTTCTAACACACAAACAAATGGACCATGAGCATACATCAGATTTATTGAGTAGCTAGATTAGAAGAGGAGAATGCAAGAGCCAGAAGAGAGATGGTAGACTGCATGGAGGGAGAGAAACAGAAGAAGCATTGAAGATATATCTGATTCCATTCACAAATTTAAATGGAATTGTATTGTATCTTTTTATTTTTGGTGTACAGAAAGAATAATAAAAACTTCAGAAAAGGAACCCCCAATACCTTTGTGATACCAAGCAAGGTATCTTCGACAGAAAAATGGGAATCAATATCAAAGACAAATAAAGATACAAATACTCACAAGAATATCAAAATCCAGCTCTTTAGGTGATTTTTCATCGGTAATAGGAACACGTTCATATTCAACCAGGTACTCTTTTGATTGCAGTTCCTCGTACACCTAACTTGAGGGAGATGTTCAAAATGAAAATGAGCAATCAATTCAATCTTATCTGACGCATACTTCAATAAAGCTTTCGTAAACCCATGAAACCTGTAAAGGTGTTTTCACAGAATCAGATGTTACTGGTTCCCATTGATCCACCATCTGACCATCAGGAAGCTCATCAGTTACAAGGATCTTATTTCCGTATCTGTTGTTTATCAAATAGAAGAGTTCAGATAAAAATGTTGATCATGTGAGCGTCATGACATTTTGTCAAAACCCTAAGATATTCGTTCACGAACAATAAAATAGAGCAAACAATAACCTTGCAGCTTCTAGCATAACATCTTCTTTCAAACGTTCCTCCATTTCCTCCAATCTTTGCCTGTTAATTCCCTATTTAATATAAAATCTCAGTTCATATCAAGAAGAATATCAACAGATAGATTAGGACAAAGATATGAAAGTTAAAAACTTGCATTAGAACCCAAAAGATTGCCAGATAAAGAAAAGTTGCAAGTATACACAAGAGCAGTGTGGAAACCAATATGCATTTCCAGAATAATGGTTTTACCCATAATAAGAAGCACTAGGATCATTCACTCTTGCTGAAACATGAACTCTTTTAGACACTTGAGGAAAAGGAGATCTCACATTCTTGCTGAAATTATGGAGTTTAACAATGAAGCTGAAACAAGGAATCTCTCTGGTGATGATTTCGTTCAGAGAGTAAGTCTTGAAATGGACTAAGATGAAATATCCAAACAGGAAGAGATCTTTTCGTGGAAAAAAATCAACGAGGCATTTGGCTAAAATCAGAAGCTAGAAGCTAGAGGTTTGAAGTCCCAATTTGATGTGCAAATCATTATGAAGGTTCAACGCGGAGAAAAATTCTCTTTTGAGAAACGTTAAAAGAATCAAATATGGCTTGCTTAAGCCCCTGACAACTAAATCCAGTCCTCCACCTCTTGGTCTTAGTGTGAGGAAAGATATCAAAGAATAGAGAATATTGATGCATTTCTGGGAACATTCTTCCTGGTTGTGGGGAAGTAGGAAGGTTAATTTTTGCCAAGATTCTTTGCTCGGTGACCTAAGTATCAAGGGCCATACTGTCATAATAAGGTAAAATTGCTTGTCTGAAAATCCTGTATATTTTTTAAATAACTTTTGGTAAATCTCTGGAAGAAAGACTGCCCAGCAAGTGCTAGACAGATGTCCTACAACCGATGCTGCATTGAGAACAAAAAGTATAAGAAACGTCCAATAAATGTATCTTATAATATCTCATTGATGCCATGATCAGAGTATTTAACTTGTTAGTGTGGATACGTGATGACATATTATTTTGATAAATCCTGACAGGTGTATGGGTCCAACCGTGCCGAGGAAGGTGTGTTTTTCACTTGGCTAGCTACTAGAGGGGTGATTTTGATAGTAAAAAATCTTAAAAAACAGAAGGTTGTCTGCTTCAGTTGAATTTACATGTGCAAGAAGGCGGACGAGGATGTAGACCACCTTCTTCTACATAGCGGGCTTACCATGAGATTATGGTGGTATATGTTCAATGGTTTTGCACTCCTTGGGCAATGTCAAATACTATGAAAGATTTGATGTTCAATTGAAAAGCATGAAGAGAAGAAAACGAAGGACTTGGAATGTCTGCTTGCAGTTAATGTGGGTAGTATGAAGAGACAAATAGGAGAGCTTTGAAGGAGTAGAGTTGAGTAGACTCAACTCCCTTTTTTTCCTTTTGGTGTAAAAAGAAAGCTCCTTGTTGTATAGATGATTAGGTGGAGTTTGAAGAGAATCATATCTTGTATATTCTCCACCTTTTAGTATAGCCGTTGTATACGGTATATGAATGAAAAAAAATTTACCTGATTAAAAAAAATCCTGACAAGTGTGCAATATCCTAATCCCACAGAAGCAACAGGAGCATTTGATAAAATAAAATAAAATACGCAATATGTCAAAATGAAAACTCAATCCTAACCATAACGCACCGTATATTCGAGATTAGAGAAGGGCCTTTCTACTTCACGCAAGACAAACGGCCGTCCATTTATATATAGCACCTGTTTCGCAATTAGATAAGAAACAGTCATGATAAAGTTTTCAGGGAAAGAGAGAGAGAGAGACAAGACAGAGGCTCAATGAGCAACAAAAAGAAAATTTGGATCATCAAAATATATGTTGTATGACGTGTGGGATACAAATAATGAGATTTAAAGGTGCAACACAACATGCAAACACTGTCTATAAGATTATTCTATATGTTTAATTCATAAAAGGAATCTATTAGAAGTTCTAGAAATTTCTTTACCAAACTATACTGCAGTTATTAATGAAATAATAACCACTTATAAGAAAGTGATAAGATAAAACAAAAGCACAGAAGAAATTCAATGAAATGCCGATGCAAAATAGTAATGAAGTACTATTACCGGTTCCTCGCGAAGATTAATCCAGAGAATGTGAGTTTTCTTCCCACTCAGTTGAGTTCCAATATGGTCGAGAACATTTTGGATACCTTCAACTGTTGGAATAGCAACACCATGAACATGCAAAGAGTCGGCCTAATGCAAATTCTTTAGTTAGGGAGTGCAAAATATGTAAATGGAAAAACATAATCATCAACCTGCAACCCTCGTCAGTAATCACTAATAGATATTTCAAGGATTTAAATTTGTATAAATGAATTGTCTATTGATATGGATGTTCAGCTAAGCAACATATGCAATCATCACAAAGTCATTGTAAAACAAGAGACCATCTATGCATGCACTTTTAGTACTATTATCAGGACCAAAATGTAAGTAAACCTGGCATCTTTTCTCCAATAAAATAATTGCACATTTCATTTTAGGCATGCAAAAATGAAATCACCTAGATTGAAGTCGCAGAGAAGTATGCCCCTTTAAATATCCAAGCATATCTCTCCAACATAGCCATTCCAAGAGCTATACGACATGAATCATAGCCAATCCAAGGAAATGAGCTTGATGCCCTTTGAACGCCCAACAACAACAATGCTACATAGTTTGGATTAATAATAGCTTAAACAAGTCGAGATTAGTATGAAGTTCCATGGCTCTGATATATGTTATATTTTAGACCATATAATACATATTCTTCCTCTCTACTGCAACTATCAGTCATTTCATTGTCACAATACAGAAATTTCCTTGAAAGTTTGAGTCCTATACAAGTCAATATTCTATGTGTTCCCAAAGATAAACAGAGTATGATAACATAATTGCCATTTGAGACAATATATTCCGAATTCTCCAGAAGCTCCTCTATTTCTCCCCCTCATAATGGTCTATATCACTTTTACCCCTTTTTCTCTAGCTTTTTGCCCTCCAACTACAGAATGTTTCTTCAAGATATCATGCACAAGGTAGCTGATACATCACAGACCACAATCTTGAGTCCACCAAGCATAGTAAATTCACTTAAATGACATAATACAATGCATTTGTAAGGATTCATTTGTGAATAATGTTTCTGTAAGGAGGTTGCTGGCCATCAATGTCTTTCGCTGCTTCCACAACATTCACCTAAAAATAGTGAAATTCTAGACATTCCGCTTCATCATGAGAGATAAGACTTTCAAGACACTTAACACTTGCTTTTAGAGTGCAGGAGGTGATTCTGGTATACAATCTTTACCTATCAAAGAAGAGTGGACTAAAAAGGCATCTCAAGAGGGGAAGTAAATATCTAACATTATGTAACTCCTCAATTTCAAATTTCTAATATCCTTTAGTATTGGATGAATAGGAGGATGAGGTAAACTTCTTTCAACCAAAACACCAAACCAAGAAAAAACAAACCAGATAAAAGAATAAATAAACCAGCTAAATGATTAGCTTTATTGTTAACTTTTACAGGTAGAATTATGTACTGGTCAGTAGTAATTGTATTAAATCAGAAATCTGGCACCAAGTTAGCGCCAAGTACATAAAATTTGGGACAATTCTGTACAAAGCAAAAGAGAGAAGATTCCACCAACACAAAATCCTATTCTTGTAGAAGTCAAGCATACTATTTCCATCTTTAGCATCCTGTAGCTATGATTGATAAAATGTACCAACAAACATTACTTTTTGACAGCTATTATATAAAACGTACCAAAAAGGGAATACCAAACTTCTGAGAATTTGTACAGTCAAAAAGATTAGAAAATCTTTTTAAACAATTTAGTTGGATACAGAGTTTGACTTGGGCGTTACATAAATAGCAAGAAATAAAGGAAGATGTGATCAAATCTAATCTGATAGAAAAACTCAAATTGTCTAGGAAAAGTAAACTGAATATGACAATTCAAGCCTTAAACAAAAATGAACAAGTTAGAAAGAACCTTGCGATAATTCGGAGCACCGTCAATATGAGGTGACAATCGTTTGTTCTGACATCCAGGAAAATGATCACTCTTTAGAATCGTCTTCTTCCCCAAAACCGATCCATCTCTCTGTTTCATCACTTGCTCCGGCTCCTTCGGTATCGACATGGATCGCATAATCACCGCAACCCTTTTCAGCTATAACCGATAAAAGTGAAACCACACGAAAATTGCTGAAACAAGACAGTACTAGTAGTAACAAACAAGACTGGTACTCAAATCCCGAGTGAAGAGTGAAACAAGCAGTAGAAAATTGAAGAGTGATTCGCCGACTGGTTCTAGTGAGGTAAAGAGTAGGCGGATCTTGTGGAGGAGGAAGGATTGGTGGACCTACAGAAAAACGTTTCGAGTTGGAAGAAGTAGCAGGGATTCCGACAATTTTATCCATCTGTATACTCAACGAACCTAACCAATAAGGGTATGTTTAGTGCCATCTCTGCTTTTACGTGACGCGCAATAGGAATGAAATATGCCTGTTTGGGTTCCTTGCTTTGCTGAATATTTCAATTTAGTCCCCACCGACCACCGCTTCATTGGGCTAAAAAAAATTTAGAGGGTTGTTCAGTAGCTGATTAATTAATACTCGTTCGGTATAAGGGACGAGAGGTAATTGGTTTTGAGATTAGTTTTAAACTTAATTTAATATTTATTTCTAACCTTTGTATGTCATAAATCTAAAATATCGAAAATCAAAAGTTTAGTTCATTGTATGTGCTCTCGTAAGATCTAACCTTGTAATAAAATATTCACATTTAATTGATATATTTATGATTGTTATGTGTTTAAGACTCTCAACGAATTTTATTTTATGATTTTGATTCATGATTCAAAATTTAAGATAAAATTTATATTTTTATCCTTATTTTGCTGAATATTTCAACTAAATCCCCCATTGACCATCGCTTCATTGAGGTAAAAAAAAATTCAGTAGCTGACAAACTAAGACTTGTTCGGTATCAGAGACGAGAGATAACTAATGTCAAGATTAATTTTGGGATGAGTTTAAGACTCAAATAAGATTAATTTTAGAATGAGTTTATCTTAATTGATTGGAATAAAATCATGGATATTTTATCATGTGATTAGTTACCCCGAAATTATAGTGCTATTTTTATTCTAGGATAACTTGTTCGAATAACTAATTTCATGATTAATTTCAGCATGAGTTTATCCCATATTTGATTGAGATAAAATTGTGAAATATTTATCTTGAAATTTAGTTATTTAAAAATTGTAACATTATTTTTATACAATATCAAGAGTGGAATCACAATTTCAACATGATTAATCTCAAAATAATTAATTCTAGAATAACTCGTTCCTTAACCAATAAGCTTGTATTAGTTATTTATTAGTTTAGTTCATTTGTACAATCTTAACCAATAATTTATGTCTCTCAGTTATTTTATTTTAGTCAAAGTTTAATTATTGGTTTAAAAATTACAATTATCCTACATATTTCTATTTTGGTCATTGCTCACGCTCTCAATGGCTAGTCAGACAATATTGTTCCTAGGTCGTCACTGAAATTTTTGTTGACATATATGTTAAAATAATTATGATCGCTATCTTCAAATCTTGAATTCGCCTCACAGGTAGAGTTATGTAATTTTTTAAATTATAAATAAATATTATATTTATTTTATACAATAAATAATTTATTTATGATATGATTTTTCTTATGTTAGAAAAAAAAATATTTAAATCTTTAAAAAGACGAACATTCTAAGTTGTTATTTCTAACTCATTAAGTAACTAATCAAAACTAATATTTTGTATTATTTTCTTTAAGTTAATATTCGAAGAATCTTATTTTTTATGTTTTGCATTAAATGTTGAAACAGGTGAAGAAAAAGATATATATAGAGAGAGAGAAAGAGACAGAAAAAGATAAATAGATTAGACAAACAGACAGATAATGTAGTGACACATTTAATCACTAATTACTATGAGATATAATTTTTTTCTTCTATTATATATACTAGCACGGGCTCACTCTATGTTATTTTTTTATTCTAATTTATATATCACAGATAGAATTGGAAGAAACAATCAAATTTTTAATATAATTTTTTTGATATTTTTAATTTGTTAATTATTGTGATTTATATATAGTATCTTTTACGTAATTTTTAAATAATATATTTTACTTCTATTGTCCCAATTTATGTGGCACCGATAGAATTTGGATAGCTAACCAAGTGTTTATATGATTTTTAAACGATTAGTTATTTTGATTTATATTACTTTTTACGTCATTTTCAAATAATATATGTTATTCCTCTATCTAAATTCATGTGCATAGATAAAATATCGACAGTCAACCAAATTTTAAATATGTCCTATAAATATTTTAAGTTGTTAATTATTATGATTTATAGTATCTTTTACATAATTTTCAAGTAAGTTATGTTACCCCTTCTGTCCTAATTTGTGTGGTACTACGTAAAATTTAAATTAAAAAAATTATATCCTTTAAATATTTAAGTTGTTAATTATTGTGATTTGCAATACTGTTTATGTTACTCTAAATAATTTATATAATACAAATAGAATTTGGAGAGCTAGTAGAACTTTTAACATGTTTTTTAAATTTCTAATTATTATATTTATAATTTTTATATAATATTTAATCATACAATTAAAATAAAATAAATTAATTAATTAAAAGAAGCATATAAGAAATGACCAAATTGCTTCTTGTTGATTAAATAGGCACATTGACGGGAAGCTTTTCAACTGTCACTTATTAATATTACTAATTATCTGAGCGCGTGTTAACACAAATTCAATATATGTTTTTTTTTTATCTCAACTTATGTGATATCAATAATTTTTTTAAATATATTTTGTAAGCCTATGTAAGTTATTTAACATAACTTTAATATATATATATATATATATATATATATATATAGTATAATTTATTTTGATTCTAACTTTTACTTTTAATATATATATTGAGTCTAATTATTATTTTTAATATGCAACGTGAGTATGAGCGACAAATACGTGACCTTGGAGACTCGGTCGAATTAACCTCTGATTTGTCTAATCAAATTAGGATGGAAAATGTTGCAGGAGGGAGTCATAAGGGTCGAGTTTATGGAATGGGTTTCTCGAATAACATACGACAACTTCACTCTGGTTTACAAGGTATTGGATCGCCATGTCAAGCTGAGGCATTGACGAGGTTCAAGTAGTTGTCATATCTCAACAAATTGCTCAACTTACACAAACATTGGCAGACGAACAAAAATAAAGGGCTAAACAAAAACCAGAATGATTCAACAATATGAGCAACTTAAGGAACAAGTGTTTAACCTAGCCCATCGGCCTATACCCTCTCCTGAAGAATCTGATGTCAGTTCTGGGGATTTTGTAGAAAATAGTTCCTAGTTCCCTTCCATTTCAGTTTTGGACAATTTAGAATTTTTGTTAAACTTTGAAACAATTTAATATTTTGTAAATTATAAATTTCTTTGTTTGTAATGTTTAATTGTGCTTATTATTATGTATTTTGTGTGTTTTAGTTGTTGTTTATTGACTGATATTGGCTGTATAGATATTAATTGAATGTAAATTTTAATGCAGGTGGGCAGCAGAAACTGTGTTAAAAAACTTACAGAAACAGTGACGGACAGAGTCCCTTTGTCCGTTATTTTTTTGTAATTTATTTTTAAAAATCCAGAAAAGCGACAGACAGAGTCCCATTATCCGTCGATTTTGTGTTTTTTTTTTAATTTCTAGAAAAGCAACGGACAGGTCCCTTCATCCGTCGCTTTTCTAGAAATTTAAATATAAAAAAATACAAAAACGACGGACAGGGTCACTTAGTTCGTCGCTAATTTGATTTATTTAAATATTTGTGACGTTGTCCGTCGCAAATATTAAATAATTAAAAAAAAATGACCCCATCCGTCGCATTGTAATTATTTTTTTAAAAATATTGCGACGCTGTCCGTCGCTTTTTTGTGATGCAGGCCATCACTTTCGAAAAGCGATGGAGGTGATTGTGTCACTTTTTCATCGCTTTTCTCGAAAAAAGTGACGCAGTCCGTTGCTTTTTTCCATCTTTTTTTGACAGTTTTTTAGTAGTGAAACTTCTCAGTGTGATTCAATATATTTTCTTTGTGCTTTGTGTTTCTACTTCGCAAGTTACAATTTATTTGCTATTTATCATCACATTAGCTAACCAATATACTTCAAATGTAACCACTTTTTGGAATACAATTGGAGCCACTTTTGTTACCACTAACTCCCATGTGATGCTAACTTTTGTCCAAACATTCGCTGACACGGATATAGACAATATTACAGCGGTCCTTTAATGTCGCACATCGCCTTTTTTTATTGTATAAATAGAATGTACATGTCACGTCTCAAAAATGGATGTGGTGACACTCTTCTTATCCCCACAAAGACAAGTCAGCCAAAAACTCAATTACAACGATAAAATGCGGAAGAAATAACAAAAATAAGGTTTAACTGCGAATAATAAGTCAACTTAATTAAAAATTCCCAAAACTTAGTTGTCACGTGCACAAGCCTCTTAATGTATTACAATAGATTTGAAAGAAAACACATGTCTCAAATTGTCACGACCCGGATAGGGGCCTAGATGTGACATGGCGAAGGAGAACCCGAAGGCCTTCGATCAAGCCATCATAGCATCATTACACATATCATCGGTTCGGAAGCGTGGAAGCTAATCACGTAACACATAAGCTCTAAGGGAATCGGGGCTTTGGACTCAATCTATGGGGATGTTATCGGGAATGGGATAAGCATTGATTCACGTAACACCTAGCAATTATAATCTAAGGGGACGGGTAAGGGGAATTCAACTATGGGGCACATCGGGATTATGGGATTTTCCACATAAGCACATATTCAATCACAATTCCCAAAATTTAAGCCATAAGCATAATCGATAACCATTCTCATAATCAAGGCTAATAAGCATAGTATTACATCACCATAATATCTAACATAGCAAGTCAACGTACAAGAGTTTAGGTTTGTCCAACAAGCCTCTACATAAATAAAGTGGGGCTTCGACATAGTTTGAGGCTCACCCTCAATACATGAGCAAAGTAAATGACATAGTAAAAACTAGGTAGATAGAAGGTGGTTATTGCCCTTGAACAAAAGGGCTCACCACTAGCAAGGTCTTCAACAAGGATCAAGCGTCGTCCGGTAGAATGTGACAGTCGTCTCCGGTCCGTACATGGTTAGAACATGTAGACAAAGAATATGGGTTAGCATAATTAAGTATTAAGAATGCGGGCATGCAATGCATATGACAATATAGTATGACCAAGCAACATGTCAAGGGGACAAGTGGTACGAAAGGAGTGCACGTAGCCAAAGAGTAATATAACAAGATGTTATGTCATGATGCATGAGGTGAAATCCTATGATCATAATATAGCGGGGATGTGACCTCAACCGACAATGGAGGAGACCCGAGCGAGCTACTATCCGGATCTGGACTACTTGCCAAGTAGTACCCTAGTCACTCTTAAAACAAGGGGAAACATACAAGTCATCCCTTCTGGGGAGAAATCCCATGTTGGCACATGGTTTGATGGAAAGGAGTATGGACCCCATGGAGATAGTCCACCCTAACTCCAATCCCTCGGTACTAAGTCTCATCCCAAGAGAATACATATATATATATATATATGCAACTTCAAATCGGAAGACTTATATTCTTTTCAAATCATGCATCATTAGTAAAAACCAAAACCATTGCTTAAACCATAGTCATGCTTAGGCCAAAGGCCAACAAGAGTTTCCAAAATATTTTCATAATCATTCCATATCAATGCAATAAGAGTAGCCCATCTACATAGCTTATCATAT
>JBCEWC010008704.1:0-19623 GCA_038996855.1 Solanum aculeatissimum | reverse complement strand
TCATGAAAGGGACATGCACTTTGATTCATCAAGGGTTTCAATGAACATTCATGAATTCAAGCTTAAAATCATGTTTATATCACCTAAAAACTACAACACACAATTCCCAACACTAATCTACAACAATAATTGAATAACCTATAACTTAATTGAAAGCTTAAAAATCAAATTTAAAAGGTTAGGGTTCTTGGGTCTTCAAGGATGAAAGAAGATCCTTGAATCAACACCCACATACCTTGATTTCACCAAAGAAATTGCAAAGTCAAACTTAGTCAAGGTCGTCTTCCCTAATTTCTTCATGGTTTCTTCAATGGAGGCTAAGAGGATTTTAGAATCTTCAAAGCGAATAGAGGAGGCTTGGAATGGATGAAAATAAGTTAGGGTATTGATTTAGGGGTTTAGGAGACATTAGGATACCTAAGAGGGGCCTAGGGATTAATTAAATCATGAAATTACCATTAATGAATCAGACCATTTAACTGAACACAGTGTGACACTGCTGCTACAGTGCCCGTCAAAGTGACTCACTGACCATGAACTCAACCATTAAACTTGCCTTAGAATTTTCTTCAGCTCAAACTTTTGGGGTACATTCTGGACCACTTGACGAGGGGTTTCACGGACCATATGACTTCACACGGACCATGTATTGATCCGTGGAGCCATACTTGGACCTTAAAACCATCCCACTAAACAAACAAGCTACTGCCCCACCAAATGGATAGTTTCACGGGCCATACAAAGTCTCACGGACCGTGGGGTGATCAGTGAGTCATGACTTGGGTTTAGGGGTGGGTCCTGTCCACGCCCAGCTCACTGGACCATGTCAGGCACCCATACACAGACCTTTCCAAGTTTCACGGACCGTGGTCCTTGCCTTGGGCAATTTCCAGGGCCTATCTCCAATGTCTTTTGAATTTCAGGCAGTCCCACTCCTTTTGAGATAACTTCCTCATTCGAACTCCGAATCGAGTGAAACGAGTTGAGTTGTGAAGATAATTCAAAGAGATTCAATTTTTTATGTAGTATCCAACACAGTTCAAACCAAATCAAAAGTTATGTCATTTCAAAGCTTACTGTCCAAATGGCCTCTCTAGGCTCCAAAATGATCCGTTTTGTATTCGGCCACTTAAACTCAACCCGTGGCAACCAAAATTCAACCATGATAAGTATAAAATCATACAAGAACAACCATAAGAGGTTTTGAAAATTTTCGGGTCGGTACATTATCCCCCCGGGAACATTCTTCCTCGAATGTCCTCTAACTACGGCTTGAGAACATCAATCACAATACAAGAGAAATTTTAACCACAACTCAAGACACCATGCATAATATCAAAAGTCTTTCAAAACTCATGTCAAAACATCATTAAATCATTTTTTTGCTCATGTATGCATGCAATGTCATGAAACGCAAGAAAACAATCAATTAGGACCATAAAAGATAGAACTGAGTATCTTAGGCTTGAGTGGAGTTGGGACAGATGAGGATATCGGTCCTTCATGTGCAACAGAATGTCTAACCTACATTTCACCTTACCAAACTCTACCTCTTTATCGGGAGAGTACCGGGCAATCCCTCGGGAACCACATCGAGAACTTACTAACCACCGAAACCAATTCAAGCCTAGACTTCACACCTCTAACCCATACCATATGATGAACTCTCCCTTACAATTCCATCCTAAGTACTATACCACAATCCTACAACCCTCAAGGTTTTGGAGCTCATACTATCTAATAGCCAACAAGGCGTCACAAAAGCTAAGTTTCATCCGAATCAAGTAAAACACGTGCACCACAGTTAGAGATTTTAACATACCCGTGATGAAATCTGAAGTACCATCTACCTCTTGGCGTCCATAAAGAGCATAAAACTGGTGTTTTCTAGGAGTACCACCAATTGGAGCCACTTGCTCTTCCCTCACCTTCCTTTGACAGTTGACGACCTTATGATCCATGCTACCACATCCAAAACAAGCATCCGTAGCCATTCTACAAACACCCTCATGACGCTTTCCACACCGACCACAAGGAGGAGGCACCATAGGATTTGTAACTCTCACATCCGAACCTTGGCCTTGATGGAATCGGTCATAACCACCACCACTCTTCGAGTTTAATAACCTACCATCAAATCGGGCCCTCTTAGCCTCACACACTCTCATTTCCTTCAACTTTTTGCCCTCAATTTGTTCGGCATAAGTCATTGACCATACCAAACTCATTCCACGTCCTTGAGTTGGTAAGCTGCCAACTCCGTCTTTTCCTTCGAACTCACCCCCGTAACTGATAACACTTTGGTGAGCTCTTCCACAAACTCTTGGGCATCCTCATCGGCCTTGGAACCATAAAGTTTTGGAGGGTTCATACGAGTAAAGTCCCTCACCCTTGAAGTTGGAGTAGTGACATTGACCGACCTATCTTGGTTTGGCATAGCTTGTGCCAACATAAAGACAACATTCCTGAACTCAATATGGGTCACCTGTTTCTCAACCGGTGCAAGAGGATCTACTTCCTCAACTTCGGGAGCCTGACGGGGAGGAGGAGCTCTTCTGGGAGGCATCTTCTTAAAGAGCGACAACATACCAAAGTTTAGAGGACACATCGTATGGTCTCATGGCACGACATGAGGAAGAAGTGAGATAAGGAAATTCTTAAAACGTCGTCATAGCCTCTCACTCATAGGTATGGTGCACAACGATCCCATTAATAATACTCTACTTGACGCGGCATATTGGACTTTGAGGATCATTCATAAACCTAGGGCTCTGATACCATCTTTGTCATGACCTGGATAGGGGGCCTAGACGTGACATGGCGAAGAAGAACCCGAAAGTCCTCGATCAAGTCATCATAGCATCATTACACACATCATCGGTTCGGAAACGCAGAAGGTAAGCACATAACACATAAGATCTAAGGGATTTGGGACTTGGGACTCAAGCTATGGGGACATTTTCGGGAATGGGATAAATATGAGTTCACGTAACATATAACAATAATCTTTGAGGGAACGGGAAAAGGGAATTCAACTATGGGGGCACACCGATATTATGGGACTTACACATAAACACATAGTCATTCAAATCCCCAACATTCATATCATAAGCATAATAAATGACAATCCTCATAATCAAGACTAATAAGCAAAGTTTCCATAAGCATAACATTTAATATTTCAAGTCAGAGTACAAGAGTTTAGAATTTGTCCATAAGCCTCTACATAGATGAAATAGGGCCTCGATATATTTTGAGGATCACCCTCAATACATAAATGAAATAGACAACATAATAAAACTAGGTGGATAGAAAATGGTTATTTCCCTTGAACTAAAGGGCTCACCACTAGTACAAGTCTTCAAGATTTATCACACATCGTTCGGTGGAATGTAGAAGTCATCGTCGGCCCCTACATGGTTAGATCATGTAGACAAGAGCATGGGTTAGCACAATAAAGTACTAAGTATGCGGGCATGCAAAAGCATATGGCAAGTATAAAATGACCAAGCAACATGACAAGGGGACAAGTGATACGAAAGGAATGCACGTAGCCAAAGAGTAATATAACAATATGCTATGTCATGATGCATGAGATGCAATCCTGTGATCATATATAAATCAGGGATATAACCTCAACCGACAACATGGAAGACCCGAACGAGCCACTACCTGGATCCGGACTACTTACCAAGTAGTATCCAAGACACCCTTGAAACAAGGGATAGCATGACATGGAAATCCCTATCTAGAGATTTAAAACCCATGGTGGCACATAGTTTGACAGAATGGGCGAGGCCTTAGAGATAACCCACCTATTGCCACCCAATCCCTCGGTGCTAAGTCTCATCCCATGGGAATATGTATATATACATGTAATATTTAAACGAAAAACCTACATTCTTTCAAATCATGCATCATTAGTCATGTCAAAACCATTGTACAAAAATCATGTTCATGCTTAGGCCATAGGCCAACAAGAGTTTCCAAAACATTTCACGATCATTCCATATCAACGCAATAAGAGTAGCTTATCTACATAGCTTATCATATCAAGCCTTCAATACATGTCAATATGGTGAAAGCACCCAATATGCTCAAATAGCCATGGCAAGGAGACTATGTGATCACAAGTCTTAACATATCATATCATATCAAGAGTTTCAATAGAACAATAACCATGCATATTCCATGAATGAGGTACAAGAACATGGGTAATGGAATTTAAACTTAATTTCACAATTTGTAAGGTAATTCCTCATAAATCATGTAAAAATCCGTAAATAAGACATAATGCAAGTTACCCATGCTTAATTAAATCATGAAAGGGACATGCACTTTGATTCATCAAGAGTTTCAATGAAAATTCATGAATTCAAGCTTAAAATCATGTTTAAATCACTTAAAAACTACAGCACACAATTCCCAAGACTAATCTATAATAATAATTGAAGAACCCATAACTTAATTGAAAGCTTAAAATCAAATTTAAAAGTTTAGGGTTCTTGGGTCTTCAAGGATGAAAGGGGATCCTTGAATCAACACCCACATACCTTGATTTCACCAAAGGAATTGCAAAGTTAAACTTAGTCAAGGTCGTCTTCCCCAATTTCTTCAAGGTTTCTCTAACAGAGGCTTAGAGGATTTTAGAATCTTCAAAGCGAATGGAGGAGGCTTGGAGTGGATAAAAATAAGTTAAGGTATTGATTTAGGGGTTTAGGAGACTTTAGGATACATAAGAGGGGTCTAGGGATGAATTAAATCACAAAATTACCATTAATGAATCAGACCATTAGTGTCACACAGCTGCTACAGTACCCGTCAAAGTGACTCACTGGCCATGAACTCAACCATCAAACTTGCCTTAGAATTTTCTTCAGCTCAAACTATTGGGGGACTTTCTAGACCACTTGACGAGAGGTTTCACGGACCATATGACTTCACACGGACCATGTACTAGTCCATGGAGCCATACTTGGTCCATAAAACCATCCCAAAACAAGAACAAGCTACTGCCCCAACAGATGGACAGTTTTACGGCCCATACAAAGTCTCACGGATCGTAGGGTGGTCAGTGAGTCATGAATTGGGTTTAGGGATGATTCCTGGCCACCGCCAGCTCACTGGACCATGGTACAGACCCCCACATGGACCGTGTCAAGTTTCACGGACCGTTGTCCTTGCCTTGGGCCATTTCCAGGGCCTATCTCCAATGTCTTCCAAATTTAAGGCAGTCCCACTCCTTTGGCCATAACTTCCTCATCCAAACATGGAATTTAGTGAAACCAGTTGCGTTACGAATATAATTCAAATAGATTTAATTTTATATATAATATCCCAAACTTTTTAACCTGCATCAAAAGTTATGTCATTTCAAAGCTTACTTCCCAAATGGCCTCTCTAGACTCCAAAATAATCCATTTTGCATTCGGCCACTTAAACTTAACCCGTGACTACCAAAATTCCACAATGAACAGTATTAAATCATAAAATACCAACCAGAAGAGGTTTCAAAAAATTTCGAGTCGTTACAGTTATGTGGATCCTCTAAGGCCCATGAACAACCCACAATTCTACAGCATTTGGAGTAATTCACTTGAAATAATGAAATTTATGTCATCTAGTAGTAAGGGTATCACATTAGCTACCGTAATTTCCATTTCCATAGAATTAAGTCAATATTGGTTCCATTGATTTGCCACGGCTTGCAGACCTTGTGTTGGTGGAAATGGATCGTTAGCTTCATTATTTTGGTTAAGTGTTGTATCCACCGTATCTCCTGCATCATTGTTTGCATTATCGTGGGTTGTTCTTCTTAGTTTTCTTTGAATCTCTGGATCAAATGGAGTAAAGGGATTGCCTCGGCTCCCAGTGTTTTGCATACACTACACCTGCACACAAACGAAAAACCAACAAAATGTAAAATTAGGGAAATAAAAATTAATCCCCCAAAGTTACTTCAATTAACAAAGTCTAGCCATATTCCCTGGCAACAGTGCTAAAATAGTTGATGTCGTTCAAGCCACACCTTTTTAGGTAAAGTGGTCGCTGTCAAGTAATTAACCTAACCGAGGTTAGGGTCGGTCCCTCAGGGAATATGGTAGACTCAAGAATTAATACAATGTAAGTGAGTAATGATTAATCTATTATCTCCCAGAAATGGGGGTTTGTAAAGTAAAATAACTAAACTAAATGTATGCAGGTGATGAGAAATCAATAGAAGAGCTAACTAGGGCAATGTGTTCCTCATGAATCCCTAACTTGGTATTATCGGATAAATGCAATCTTTTCTAGTGTGTTGGTGTAGAACAATAAGTTAGGTTCACCTAAACCTTTGATCCAGCGAATAGGTAAATTTCATTCTTGAACTTGATCCGTCTTTGTGATGTGACATTACTAACCCTTACTTTTATCCCAATACAGCCTCCCCTTGATCCAGTTTCATTGATTAGACGAGAGCATCTCAATCGAGTCCTGTTAATTATCCCTTTCCCTATTCATCACTTCCTTGATCTAGTAAGTAACACTAGGTGAGTTCTAATGTAGGCCTCCGTTAAAAAATAGTTAAAGTGAAAAGGATTAATTAATATGACCTAACACACCTTCCAATAATTACACACTATTTAATTTTACCTTGTTAGTTCTTTATGGTTTTCACAACCCTAGTTGTGGATTTAGCTATGCATGAGCAGTATAAATGCAGAAATTATGAAGTAGAAAACATAATTGAGCACTTACATGGTTGAATTAAGAATATTAAATTCAACTCTTCAATTAGAATCACAGGTTGAATACAGAACACACTCAAATGTATTTTCTTTCAAAATATGCTAAATCTTAAGTGTATCCTCTAAAACCTTATTCAAGCTACGTGATTGTTGGTCAAATTAATAAAAATAACCTAAAAACCTATTTATAATGTGTAAAATACAAAACCAAAATAGAATAGGAAAACTATGTTGACATGATCTATAACTGGTTCACAACTCATGCTTCACTCTACGGCCCATCCATTGGGGTTTCGTGGATTATAACAAGAATATGGAGACTACTTCTACGAGACCTTTCCACGAGCTGTGTAAGATTCTATGGCCCATAAGAGGTCTTATCTGATGACCATTTATAGCTTCTTCACTTTCTGATCCTCAGGGCACAAACACACTCTACGACTTATGGATCAATCTATGACTCGTATGCTTCCGACGTAGAGTTCACTCAAAAAATTCACCCTTCATTGGAAATTAATACGAGACCCCTTTTATGGCTCGTGAACCTTTCCACGACCCGTAAAGGGTTTCATGGATCTTTAGATTTTACTATTTCAGTCCACTTCGTCCAAAAATCATGCCAACACTGAAATCCTGCAAAACAAACACAAAACATAAATCAAACCTTCTAACATCTCTTTGAGAACTCATAAAATTCTAAGTTTTAAGCATCAAAAGTGTTGCATTTTGACAGCAGATCAGTTACATGTCGAACCGGTAAGTTATGTTCACCTAATTCCTTGGACCGTCAACTAGACAAATTTGACCATTCAACTTGGGTCGTCAACGAGTGACGCATTACTAATCCTTACCTTGGTCCCAATACAACTATTCATTGGAACATTCAAGTTGATTAGATGAGAGTACTCACATCAAATCCATTATTTACCCCTTATCCCATTCATTACTATATATGGTCGGCAAGTAAGAATAAGGAGAGTTCTAACGTTTTCAACCATTAAAAAGCAATCAAAATGAAGAGATAAATAATACATGCTTGAACACTTTCAAATGATTACAAAATATTTGGTTCTTACTCCATTAGTTCTTCATGGTTCTCACAACCCTAGTTATGGATTTAACCACTTATGTTCATTGTAGATAAAGAAACCATGTTATATGTTTGTATAATTAAGCATTTACAATGATGAATTGAAGAATATAAATTGCAATATTAATATCCGAAGACAAGCACAAATAAAATCAACTCAAAGTCTCCAAGAGCTACTCAAAAGAAAGTAACAACATGCGTTCTAATGTTTTGTACATCAAAAAATAACTAAAAACCTTATATATAAATAAGGAATACCAAATCCTAAATTGATTAGGAAAACTGAATTTGGGACCATCCACGAGGCAATATATGGTTGATAAATCGATCAATAGCCCGTGGATGGGGTTTTGTAGACTGCTCTCACAAAAACTATCTTCTTTGTATGGTACACCTTCCACGGCTCATAGTTTGGACTTTGAGCCACAAACTCCTTTGTCCTATTAACTTTATGAAACTATCAGAACTAACTTCTTTCCACGAAAAATACTACGAGTCGTGGAATAAACCATGGCCTTTCATGTTAATTATTATTCTTACTTTAGAATATTTGTCCAATACTATATCAGGACCATGAACCTCCACCTATGGCCCGTAGATCAAACCACGATCTTTAGGTGGTCTCTTATATTACCAAAAAGCTGACAAATTTTGCAATCCTCATAAAAACCTCCCAAATCATGTAATCCTTTAAAACAAACATAAAAACACACCAATTCTACTAATATAGCTTAGAGAACACATAAAATTCTATGTTTAAAGCATTACAAGCGCCATAATGTAGCGGCACATCAGCAACCAATTGTCTAAATCTAAATGTCACCATAGGATTGCCTTATTTGCTTAGCTGGTGGATCAACATATAGCTCATGATGTTGAATGATTGTACCATCATAGAGTCTACCTAGGCAAAGCAGTCTCTTTCTTCTCAATATGGGAGTTACATCGAACTTCATGTTATAGCTTACATAGTCTTATTATCGGTTAGGGTTGATATCTTAAAAAATAATTAAAATTATTCAAAGATTTTATTATGACTTTGATACATTAGTCATATGTTTTCACTCATGATTTATTTCATGTTTTACCTAATCATTGATCTTGGATCGATCTTGCATCTCATAACTTATATTCTATACTTTATATTGTATTATACATAGCATATTACTCACATAATTAGTTCATTTAAAGTACTAACACAAATTTTCCTTGCCTACATTATGCTATAATGTAGGGCGTACTTCTATCTCATCTTACTTGTGGATACCTTTGGATTTACATTTGAGGATTGATTAGTGAGTTCTCATGTTCCGAGGGCAAGCCTATCAAATTTCTTTTCTATCTTTTAATCTATGTTGATATTTGAGACTATATCTTTTACATTAAGGGTGAGCTAGGAACATGTTCCATGGCCGCAACTATGTTAGTTAGTAGAGGTATGTTAGATATATGGAGTCTATGTTGTCTTTCTATCTTATATTAAAGTTGTTATTCCCCTTTTATATTCAACTTCAGACTTGATTTCCACTTCATTATAGATTGTTGATGAAAATTCTCACCTTATGTATGCTTAATGATATGCTACGATATCTGTGTTGGAGTCCTTCGAGTTTTCGATCATCGTGTCACACATAGGGCCTACCTTTGGTTGTGATAATTCTATATGAATTCTTTCAATTATAATTCAATTGATGTTATTTTACATTATTATTCATGATTTCCTTCCAATTTATATAATTTTAAGTTGATTACATATGAATTCATACGTTTACCCTAGTTTTTCACTACAAGTCATGATTATACAAGTCTTACGAGCATGTTTTTGGAAAGGGGTGACTGAAGGCCCTAATGATACTCTGCATGGAGGTAGGATTTATACTGATTGAAGACCTACACCCACATTATATGAATCACATGAAATGAACTATTTTATGAATAAATTTTATGAATTGGAATGGTGCTTATTGATTACTCTTCTACATGTTAAGCTCCATGATTTTGGACAAGTATGAACTATGATTTATGACAATATTTTATAAAATATGTTAAGCATGACTTTATAAAAAGTATACCATGTTATTTTGAATTAGAACTGAGTGGACTTTGAGGTTGGGACTTGGCCTAAGGGGTCCTTAGTAGCAGCCTCTAGTCTCATAACTAAATTGCCACCATAGGGTTTTGTCAATATGACCTAACTAGTATATCCACATATAGAACATGTTCATGACACCTACTTAACATGGTAAAGTCTACCTTAAACAATAGAATCCTCTTTTTTATTATATGAGGAGATTTCAGGATTCCAAGTAATATCTAACATAGTCTTAATGTTAGTTGTGGTTGCTATTCCGTGTAATACCCTGCGCGTTGAAAGGAAAAATTATGGGAAATAAGTGAAAATTTAGTTTTTGGTGTAGTGATGTACGAGCCTCATTTATGTCCTGTAGTTGGGTTTACGGGTTGTAGATAGGACTCTTGGATGGGACAAGTGCTTAGTGAAAATTTAGAAAATGGGATTGAATGTATGAAGGGTCTTTACAGACCATAAATTGATCTATGAGTCATGTATGAGGTTCAATGAAGGGTGTAAATAAGTTCAACAGGATGAGACTATGTACGGGTCGTAGTTTGGTTGATGGGTCATAAATAGGTTCCACGGTTTAAGTTTTGAGATGTAAAATATTATAAGTATTAAATGAATCTATGAGGAGTATCTACGACCTATAAATGTAACAATGGGCCATAATTGAGGATTTGTAGATTAAGGGTCAGTTTTTAGGTTTTTGAAGTTTGGAGGTACAACTATGATGAAACCCCCATAGACGAGCCATAGATTGATCTATGACCCGTAAACTAGGGCCATGGTTTCCCCCGATAGATTTTAATAACATCCTAAATCCTAAACTATGCCATTTTAACTCCTCAAACTACGCATATCAGCCTTATTACTACCCCAAACCCTTTCATTCCAAATCATTTCTCCAAATTATTCTAAGTCCAACTACCAATTTCTCTCAAGGCTCCTTAAAGGCAAGAACTACAGTTTCCATATTTTTTTCTCTAAGCTCAAGTTTCTTCCATAGATTTCATTCAAGGTATGTTGATTTCATTCATCGTTTCTTTCCACCTATGAATCCCAAGTAATTTCAACTTATGACTTAGTTTCAAGCTATGGAAATTTTATAGGATTTATGCTATTACATTAAATATGTGTGTTTTGATTTATGTACAACCTTATAATGTATTTTTCTATGAATTGATATTTCAGTATAAGAAGTTGATGATTTACAATTGTTTTATGACAAGTTACCAAGGATTCTGAACGTTGATGGTGGATTATTTTATCAATCATCTGAATTGATGAATTTTGATGATATTTATGCATAATCTTCTTACATTACATGATTTAAAGTTGCTTGAACCCACCTAATTTTACTTTATGTCTAAATGAAGTATGTTTTAATTGATAAAGGTTTCAACTAAAAGTTTATAAGAGTTATGAATGTGACTATGGAAGCCCTTCTCTAACTAAATGAATGATGGTGAAATTGATAAATCCTTGTCTCGAAAGGACAATTCTCACTTGAACATATCATAAAGGTTTAATGAGTTACTCTTACTATAATGAAGTTATGATTTCAAAGCTTATGAATGTTAAAAGCATATGATTACATTTATTACTAATCCATGGGATTTGACTTACCACTGAGAAGACTTAAAGTGGGGTTCATTCTGGTGGATGTTAAGGTTATCCATGCAAGGGAATCCTAGTAGTTACCTCTTGCCTAAAACTATGTTTCCACCATAGGTTACCTTTTTAGTCTAGGATATGGGATCCTTATATCGACCTAATGTTAAGGTTAAAAATGAATTTGATGGAGTATTACTTGGTAAGTAGTCTCCCCTAATAATGTAGGAAATTATGTCGGATTCTATGTTATAGCTCGCATGGCCTTATTGTGGATTATGGTCCTTTTCCATGTATGTACAATTCCTTCTAATGTTTTTTATTCTTCAATCATGATTTTATTGCATTGGTAATTCATCTCTACATATTATCATATTCGTCCTTATGATATGCATATTGCTTATTGTGATGCCTATAGTTTTTCTTATTCCAATGGATCCCACATACTTAGTATTTTTCAAAGTACTAACTCCTACTCTATGCCTATATTATCTAACAATATAGGGATAATTCATGCTCCTCCTCCTTGCACTCGTGGTTGATTTGAGTTGCTATCATAAATCTATAGTTAGTCCTCATGCTACAGGGACATACCTACTTTCCTGCTAACTTGTCATGTTTTTTAGACTTTGAGACTCTTATTGTGTATTTCATTTGAGGGTGAGCTTTGGACATATTTTTTAACCCCCATCAATTCAAAGAATAGAGGTATTGGTTGGACATATATATGCATGTATGATGCTACTCTATTACTTTTGCTAATGATTCATGTTAAATCCCTTCGTCTTACTCCCCCTTAGTTTTTGCTTTTAATTATGTTCACTATCTATGAAATGCTTGAATGAATACTAAGAGACTTGAATGAGGTTACCTCGGGGTTCTCATTTTCCATATTGTGCCTAGGGCCTAGCTTGGGTCATGACAAACCTGGTATTAGAGCTTGAGGTTTTAAAGTGTCCTAAGGAGTCTAACATACTCTCAAGTGGAGTCTTATTCATGGGTGTGAAGTACGCCACATTTATGAATGGGACTCTACAAGGTGTTTTGGGAACTTTTACATGTTTCATTATATCTAATCATGCCTTAGAGTTTTTGTCACGACCCAAGCCTAGGACCTAGTCCTAACACGACCAATGAGACATCCGTAGGCACCGAATCCAAGCCATCTTAACATATCAACCATTCATAGGCAAACACTCATTCATTTTTCGAAAATAAATGGGATAGGGTCTACGGGATATTGTTTGAATGAAAAACAACATCTTAAAACATACCTAATGTCGATAAACATATTACCTAGAACATGAAAAAATGGGAATCGGTAAATAGTCTGTTTCCTTTAAATGGAAAAGATTCCAAATTGGTCTATTAGTGAACCATCTCTCCAGGGATTAAACATAGAAAGTAAAAGCCTCCCATTCAAAAACCACAAAATACATCATGTCCAAAATACATAGCAAGAAAGGAAAAATAGGTTGAATCTCAAACTAAGGTCTCACCACAATAAAACTAGTCTTAGAGTATCAGAAGAACTAGCCACAAGCTGGGTGAGGAGCCCCTGTCCCTACATAATGATATCATGTGGGAGAAATATGTGTTAGTACTTTTGAAATATACTAAGCATGTAAGATGAAATGCAAGTATGAAACTGTATTGCCATAATTTATAAGTTAAAAACTTTAATCCATGTAACGATAAAAGCAACATTCATATGAGCTTAATCATCACAAGGCATTACGTTCAATATGAGTAGAGGTAAATTCATAAATTACGGATATGTGATGGAACAAGACATCAACGATCTTCTTTTATGGGAATGGATAGCAACTAACATATAAGACCATGTGAGCTACTACATGAGATCCAACATAACCCCCTATGTTGGCACGAGGAGACCACTTGTCGAGTGGAACTCTGTCACATAGTATGCATCATCATATATCACATTTGACTTATGTGGATCCACAAGCCTAGACTAGAAGAGCTCCTATGGTGGCACATAGTTAATAAGGAAAATAGTTGCTTCTAGGGTTCCATTACCGAACCCCACCTCAATGCCTCATTTGGTGCAAAGCCATCCCACGAAATTCTTTAAAACATAACTTAGTCAATTGATGACACTGAGAAGCAAAAGTAGCAATCTCAAGAATAGCTTGAAACTTAAGGAACCACCAAGTGAGAATTGTCCTTTCATCTTGAGAACCATCAAAAACATCATTTAGGGCATTATTATCATGCTTATATCATTCACAAAAAGTGAACTTAAAACCTTTATTTTATGCCCCACTTATCATCTTATAACATGCAAGTATTGACTTCAAACTTAGTGGATCAAATCATTAGTTGAGAAAAACTCATAAGCCAAAAGAATCATTCATGATCATGGGAGTAATATGCTTATTTAAAACATGCATTAATAGCTCAGTATTCTTCATTCAAAACCCACATCATTGGGGTCATCACTATAAGCTTAAAACACATAAAATACTTGGTAAAACGTTACATGGTAAAATTAAAGTCATTATATAACATAAAGCACCTTGAAACCATCATTAGCATTCATGGAAATATCAATGAACTTTAAGAAAAGGTAACAACCTTTAATGAAGAACTTTGTAGGTGAAAGGAGACCCACGAATCAACTCACATACTTAGGTGAAGCCTATGAAGAAGGAATTTATTCTTATGGAAGAGATCCTTGAAAACCCTAGCCTTCGAGCTTTGTTCTTGGAGAGGAAGTTTTCCTTATGAAATTTGAGAAAGTGGAATAATGAAAAAGAATGGGGATTCTATGGCTTTAAGGTCTTATTAGGGGACTAAAGAGTCTAAAAATGACATAGTTTAGATTTAGGATTCATAGAAAAGAAAATATTTCCTTTATTAAAGCTGTCAGACACAAACCAAGAGACCCCAATTTTTGGTCGTGGACCAAACCATGAGTCGGGGTTCTCTTCATCCTATTCTCCTTTTCCAATCTTCAGAAACTGGTTACCACCCACAAAACAATGAAACCCTATCCACAGAACCTACTTCAATCTACGAATCATAGATGTCCTCGTGGAGCCCTTCCATATTTAGAAAAAATTTCACATTTTTGGACCCCATCTACGAAGGCTAACCACAGACCGTATAAGCGACTACTGCCCATCCTGTTGGCCATGGGTCACCTCTAGAAACTTCAAATTTTCTTCATGTTTAGAACTCATACCTACGACTCGATCGATGGGCCATGTTTCTTTCCATGGGTCGTAGATGGTCTTTGTGGATCACTCTACACTTAAAACAATTTCAACATTTCTAAGGCTCTCATCCACGATCCTAGTTGATGGCTCGTGGTTAGAACCATGGTTCGTGTACTTAGCCTCATGAAAAGGACCTCAATCATTTCCACCCTAATGTTTCTACACTTTCTAGGCTCCTAACTTGGGGGTTCTTACATAATCTCCCACTTGGGAACATTCGTCCTTAAATGTACTTATACGTAGACTCTAAGGGGTTAAATATTAGTTAACAACCCAACATGCATGCAAAAATGCAATCTAAACTTCTTTTCATGAAAGTTTCAAAATCCACACTTAACATATATCTTAAAACAATCAATAAAGATGAAAATGAGTGTATGCATCATGCAAAACTGAAATGCAAGAAATTGTAGGTTTTGGGAAAGAATAGCTTAATACCTTAGCCTTGAGTAGAGTCGAAAGATATGGGTGATGCTTCATCATGTCCGCCTATGCTTCCCAAGTTGCACCGTCAACTTGTTGGTTTATCCATAGCACTTTGATGGATGAATTTTCTTTGTTCCTTAACCTCTTCACTTGTCAATCTAAGATTTCAATTGGTACTTCTTCATAACTCAAGTTCTCTTCAAGGTTCACATCTTCCAACAGGACTATAGAGTTTGCATCACCTATATACTTTCTCAACATTGACACATGAAAGTCCAGATGAATCAAATTCATTTCCATAGAAAACTCCAACTCATATGCCAGTTTGCCAACTCTTTTCACTACCTTGTAAGGCTCTACATACCTAGGGATTAGTTTTCCCTTTTTTCTAGACTGGATCACACCTTTCATAGGAGACACCTTCAAATGGACCCAATCACCAATGTTGAACTCAAGATCCCTTCTTCTAACATTGGAGTAGGACTTTTGCGAATTTGGGCCATCTTCAAACTTTCCCCTTATGAGTCTTACCTTTTCCATTGCATCCATTACTAAGTCCTGTCATAGCAAGACCATCTCACCAACTTTAAATCATCCAATAGGTGATCTACACCGTCTACCATACAATGCCTCAAATGGTGCAATCTTGATGCTTGCTTGGGAACTATTATTGTAGACCAACTTAATGAGAGCCAAATTTTCATCCCAACTCCCCTTGAACTCAAAAATGTAAGATCTCAATATATCTTCCAATGTTTGAATGGTTCTCGCAGCTTGCCCATTGGTTTGGGGATGGAAGGTGGTACTTAATTTCACCTTAGCACCAAGAATCTTTTCAAAAGACTTCCAAAAATGAGATATAAATTGGGCACCATGATCTGATATGATATATAATGGAATCCCATGAAATGTCACCCATTCTCAGATATACAAATGAGCATATTCTTCGGCACTAAACATTGTTTCGGCCAGTAAGAAGTTAACCGAGTTTTTCATTTGACCCACTATCACCCATATGGAATCAAAGTACTTCTTAGTCTTAGGAAACCCCACTACAAAGTCCATATTGACTTCTTCCAATTTCCATGTAGGAATATCAATATATTGAGCTAGGCCACCCATCCTTTGATGCTCAACTTTTACTTGTTGGCAATCAGAATACTCAGACACAAAATTGGTAATATCCCTCTTCATCTCGTTCCACCAATAGACCTCCCTCAAATCTCTATACATTTTTGTAGAACCCAGATGAATAGAATAAGAAGATTTGTGTGATTCATGCAATATCAACTTTTTTAACTCACTATCGTTATGCAACACAATCTCCCTTGATATTAGAGTACACCATCTCCCCCTTGCGAGAAAATTTCTATCTTTCCTTTCTTCACTAAGGCTTTCAATTCAACTAAGGTGGGATCATGGCCTTTCTTGGACTTAACATCCTCGATCAAAGAAGATTTGTACTTATGTAACACCATTACACCACAACTATCGAATACATTCAACCTTACTCCCAATCTAGCCAACCTATTGAGTTCTTTGGCTAACTCTCTTTTTCCATCATCTTCAATGTGGGACATAGTACCCATGGAAACTCTACTAAGGGTGTCGGCTACCATTTTGGCTTTGTCTGGGTTGTACTTCACACTTATGTCATAGTCCTTAAGAAGCTCTAACCACCTTTGTTGTTGTCACGACCCGAAGGTAGGGCCTAGATGTGACACGGCAAAGGAGAACCCGAAAGTACTCGATCAAGCCATCATAACATCATCACACACATCATCGATTCAAAAGCGCATATATTAAACAAATAGCACGTAACTCTAGGGGCTTTCGAGGCTTTGGACTCAAGCTATGGGAATGTTGTCGAGAATGGGATAAGCATGAATACCATAGCACATAGAAATTACGTTGTAAGGGGAGGGTAAATATGACTCAAGCTATGAGGGCAAGCAGGGGTAGGGACTTTCCACATAAGCATATTCCCAAGCCAATCATATAATAATAGCATAAGCGGAAACTGAAGCATAACATAGGATATCATCACATAACATGGATAGCCATATCATTATAAGTATCACATAGCATAACGTTCAATAGAGTCTATATGTCCAACAATGCCTCTACATAAGATAAGACGTGGCCTCGACATAATCCGAGCTCACTCTTAAGTCATAAAGTAAAGACAAGGGTAGATGAAAGTGGATGTTTCTCTTGGAGTATAGGGCTCACCGCAAGAAAAACTTCAAGAGTCTTGATTAGCCGTCTAGCAAAGGATGAAAGTCACTTTCGTTCCCTACATGGTTAGAACATGTAGACAAGAGTATGGGTTAGCACATAATAATGCACTAAGTATGTGGGCATGCAATGCATAAGAACATGAACCTACAACCAACTATATGACAAGGTCACATACATAGAAGGAAAATATAGGAAGGGATATTATACCAAGATGCCATGAAATCCACGATGCACGAAATACCATAATGCTTATAGTATCAGGGATGTGACCATAACAGACATCCAAACTCATGTGAGCTACAACATGAACTTTCCCGATGAGGACTCCCATTAATAGAGATAATATGACTTGCCAAAGGTAATCTACACCACACCTTATGACCCGATCATTTCGATCTGATGGCCACCTTACTCACGACTCGGTCATTTCGGAAGGATTTATTGTAACGACCCAAATATTTTCAAAATTTATAATGGTTGATCTTATATGATGTTGGAATGGTCATGGTTGAATTTTGGTATCCATGGGTTGAGTTTAAGTGGCCGAATTCAAAATAGACCTATTGGTGGCCTAGAAAGGTCGTTTGGGTAGTGTACTTTAAGGAATCATAACTTTTGGTACGGGATGAACTGTGTGGGTTACTACATATCACATTTAAACTCTTTGAGTTATATTCTCAAAGAAAATTATTTCACTCAATTCGGGGTTCGTATGAGAATGTTATGGCCAAAATAATGAAACTGCCTGTAATTAGAATGATGCTAGAATGAGTTCTGGAAATGGTCCAAGGACAGGACCACGGACCGTGTGAAGGCCCACGGTCCATGTGGGGGTCCGTGGGGGGATCCAGTTGGCTCTTAGTGGACAGGACCCTGGCTATGGGCCAAGTTAAGTACCACGGACCACCCCACAGTCCTTGAGACTCCAAATGGACCGTTAGGGGGTCCCATGAAGTGGGGCAGTATGTTGGCTAAGGTGTAGGGCTGGACTCTGGGACAAGTGTGGCTCCACTAACCAATACATGGTCCATGTGAAGCCACACGGTCCGTGAGGCCCTCCTGTGACGTGATCCAGAAAGTCCCCCGAGAGTTTCAGAGGAAATTGTGGCCAAGTGAGGCCACACGGATAGTTGTACGGTCCGTGTGCCACTGGACAAGCACTGTAGCCCTTCCGTGTGGCACTGTGATTCAGTTAATTATCCATTTCATTAATGGTTAATTCATAATTTAATTAATTCCTATGCCTCTTTTAGGTTTTGTAAAGTCCCCTAAACCCTTTTCATCCATTCTAACACTCTTCATTACACTTTGAAATTTCCTAAATTCTCTTGACCTCCATTGTTCAAAGCATGAAGAAAGTTGGGGAAGATCACCTTACTTGCTTAATTCTTTAATTCTCTTGCTTAAATTCAAGGTATGTGGGTTTGATTGATGTATCCCATTTCATCCATGGAGACACAAGAACTCTACTCTTTAATTTATGATTTTAAGTATCTTTAAGTTATGGGTTCTTTAAATTTTAAAGTATTTAACTGATTGGGATTATGTGTTGTAGAAATTAGGTGATTTAATCATGATTTAAGTTTGAATTTTATGAATGTTCATTGAAACTCTTGAAGGATCAATGTGCATGTCCCTTTATGATTTAATTATGCATGCGTAATTTGCATTATGCTTTAAATATGGAATTTCTCATGATCTATGTTGAATTACTTCTTGAATTGTGAATTAAAGTTTGAATTCCATTACCCATGTACTTGTTCCTCATTCATGGAATATTGCATTGAAGGTTTGATATGATGAAAGTCTTGTTATGATATGATATTTTTAGGCTTGTGATCACACAGTCTCTTGTTATGGCTCTTTAAGCATTTTGGGTGTTTGCACCACTTTGATATGTTTTGAGGCTTGATATGATAAGGTATGTAGATGGGCTACTCTTATGGCATTGTTATGGAATGATTTTGAGAATGATTTTGAAAACTTTTGTGGTCTTTGGCCTAAGCATGAACCTGGTTTGATCAATGGTTTTCGTTTTGACTAATGATGCATGATTTGAAGAGAATGTAAGTCTTCCGATTTGAAGTTGCATGTATATATATGTATTCCCGCGGTATGAGACTTAGTACCAAGAGATTGGAGTCGGGGTGGACTATCTCCAAGGGTCCATACTCCTTTCCGTCAAACCATGTGCCAACATGGGATTTC